>JAOPHQ010004636.1:0-52500 GCA_030340625.1 Merluccius polli | reverse complement strand
CACACACACACGTCTGCAGGAATCTGTGTACTGTGTGTGTATCACTGACACATAAAACCCAATGGGGCTGAGGGTTTTGGCTTCAAGGTGTAATATTATCTGTCGCCTGACATCCTGTTTGGATGGCATAAACGCTACCGCCGCGTACCTGCGTGAGTCACGTCTGGCCCTGACGGAACGAGGACTGCGCCTGCCGTCGACGCACACACACACACACACACACACACACACACACACACACACACACACACACACACACACACACACACACACACACACACACACACACACACACACACACACACACACACACACACACACACGCACAATGACTATCTGACAAACGGGCCGCACGCGTCGACAAGCCAGCCCGGTTCGTCGCGCGCCCGTCTCAACCAGCCTCGGCGTTTGGGTATTTTAGCATCTAAGTGAGCTTCTCAGGTGAACCATAGTCAGCACAAGAGACACAAGAGTGTGTGTGTGTGTGTGTGTCAACACACACACACACACACACACACACATCAGCAAGCGACCCGGCAAGCCGCGTGTTTACCTAGCCGGAAAACCGAAAATGCATCAGGTACTGACTTGAAGAGGAGGCGGCGAACATCTAACTATTGTTACATTCCCAGAATGTCAGTTAGCCAATCATGTCGGTGACGGGGGGAGGAATGCGGCGTCCTGACTGCCGTGACTCCAGGCAGAGGTAAAGTAAGGAGAGGAAGCGAGGCGAAAGGGAGGACTCCTAGCCTGCTTACACTCTGAGGCGGCTCTAGGCGAGGTGGAGATATTAGGGGAAGGAATGAGGGAGACCAAGAGTTATGCAAACACATAAAAAATGATGTGTGTGTGTCACCACCAACAGTGTTGGAACGGTAACCCAAACCCTCAAATGTCGATGGCGTCGCAACAAGTCCCCTGACTAACCTTGTGTCAATACACCGCTATTCTAACAGGTCATCTTAATCATTAACGTCCCTTCTGCATTATAGCCCTACTGTATTATGAATGAACAATTTCCTTTTCACAAGGGCATTTTTCTTTTTAAACTACAACCTGCGAAAGCTACCATAAGTAGTGATTACAGTAAACCAAAGATATTGTAATATAATTGCTATTTTCCTAAGTAGTCGGAAAACCAAAAGCAATCCGTCTTGTGTCTGTCATTGGGGTGAAACCCAATTTTCTCAGTGGGGACATGAGGAATTTAGGGGGGGGAGGAAGTTCATTCGGGATTACATCAACATGTGTTTAGATGACAGGCATGAGTATATCTTTACAAGGGGTTCACACAGGTCAGGGGGTCAGTCCGGCACGCGCGGTATCATATACTCCAGGGGCTTTAATTACACCCCTTAGAGCCAATCAGTGGGTTTTATGACGGCAGGACACACCCAGCCACCGCTGCACAACCCCAACTTAAATACAGACACAGACGACCACAACACACAGGTACACGGCTGCGCATACATTACGACACACAGCCTTACATAAATCAGAACCAAATGTCGGTCGATTACTGACACACGTATGTGAAGTGCTCATGTACTGCATATGAAACACCCGCCGCTCTTAAAACGTGCATAGCATGCAGTTAAGTCATTTTCTCCGTGTATCTACTTACCCCAAATCTTGAACCGTATTCTCTCTGACATCAGTAGGGCATGTCTTGGCTGGCCTCAGTTTCCCCCCAGTACAGTGGCATGCAAACACCGCAAGCTTACAAACACACACTCCATGAGGTGATGGATTGCAGATACACACACACACACACACACACTAAACGCACCTTGTGGCGAAGAGGAGCGCTTCTTGCGGAGCGCCGGTCGGCCGGCGGGAGCCGTTCGGCCGGTGAAGATGAGGTTGATCCTCTGGGCCCAGAGGTCATGGGTGCCCTCGTCTGTCACCCCGCAGCGCGGCTCCGCCATGCGGGTGAGGGTGGCCCCGTCCAGCTGGCCCGTCACGGGCAGGCGGGACAGCCACTGGAACTCCCTGTGGAAACGACCATAATAAATAGGTTTGCAGGATGCTCCTTTCTCTTTGTCAATTGATCAATCAAACTTTGTTTTAGGGTTTGTATGTTGTGATATCACATTGCAATGACCGCTGCCGTTTTGGGAGCATAGGAGCATGGGAATGTTAGTTCTTATGTTGGCAGGAATCTTTTTTTTGGCCTTTGTTTAGTAATTCATCGTCGTCATTATGGCAATATGGTATCGCCAACAAAAAATCCCATGATGCATCCTGATGTACAAGCTTTATATAGCGCTTTTTGTGCAAAACTGCAATACAAAGTACTTAACAGGGAAACAAGAACAAGAAATACAATTTGTTTAGAATCAGAGATACATTTGCGAGGTAGATTTAAACAAAATCATATTCCACACTATTTGATGAGAAAAAAGCTGAACTAAAATGGTACGTTTTAAGATTTTTATCTTTTGCCAAATCACTATGCTGGAATATGCTAATATACATCATCATTTTATGACAAGCAATTTGCTCCTGCTAGTCCCTATGCATATTTCATGCATATTTTAATAATTTACTGAATTGTTTCTATGAGAAGAAATGAACTCTAGCGGTGTTACATAATTCGAACAGAACAGGCAGAGAAATGCGCGATAAGAGGATTGTTGTGGAAAACAAGCCACATTTGGTGGCTTACTAGAGATTATATCCCGACAATCCCTGAAACAAGAATGAATTCAGCCTCAGACTGAGAATAACCTGTCACCGGTTCCTCATCATGTCTGCTAACTAAACACAACTCATACAAAGTCATACAAAGTGCCCAACCAATGCAGGTTTTCCACCGGTAGAGCCTTTAAATCCGTTTTGAATGATGGTACAATTAGTCTCTCAGATAATGTATAGGCCAGAGGGCGAGGTTCCCTGGATCCTGGGACGCTTCAGAAGAGGTTTTCCACCGGCGAGGTGAGGGTGTTTTACGACTTTATTAGCCTCCAGGGACTTCTTCTGTACTTTACTAAACCACCACCCTGAACACATTGGAAGACCAACACCGTATATCCCAACACTTCCTCAATTTGTTAGTTAAAGTCAAAGCCAAATAGCCAGACGACGCTTTTGTGTAATTTAGTGAGCATGTCATTTTTTTTTTTTCAACCACAGCATAAACCACAATGGCTTTTATTGAGAGACCGGTTTAAGTACTTGTCCTGGACCCGGTCAAGCCCAGCCGCTCCATTGTGTAAACCAGGGCAAGCGTGTTTGGGACTGGACACCAGGCTGGTTCGAGGGAGTAACGCCCATAGCTTCACTTAAATGTAGGCCTGCTGAGTTCCTCTCAAACCCACCTGATCGCTGATTGTACTTCTGCAGTGTTGTGGATGTGGTTGTCCGGATGCAGATAGCCATACTTTTCCAGAAACGCCTGTAATGAACACATGTATTAGAGAGAAGACATCACTCCGAACATTGTGACCAGCATACTACCAGAATATGGAAAACAACATACAGGGAGAAGACACCACAGTAATGTAATTCCTTTATCTAAAGGTCAAAACATTACTTTGGAGATCACTAAGCTTGTGATTCATCTCAGACCAGTTCACGTGTGAACAGAAACACGCGTGTGCCATTATAATAATGTACAGGTCTACGAGTGCATCATTTTTTTTTTCGTGTGCTAGACTATAGGCTATGAATTTTTCCATGAATTTCAACCTAATAATTTCCCTTGAGCATGCATCCAGGAGTACCGGCACACCAAACATGGAAGTAGAAAACGCTCACGTTTCCATCTCGCCGTCGGTGTGTCAGGCAGTGACATGTCCCCCAGAATGAGACTCCCCAGGGCTGTGGTCGTTTAATTTGAGTTTTAACTTGTTAAATATGTTGTGGAAACAGAAATGCCAGGAATAGCTGAAACCCCCCCCGCCCCGAAATAAAATACAAAGAAGACTTTTTTTTTTTTAAAGGAGCATGTTAGATGACTTGGCATCGCATCAGTGTCATGAGCCTCCTTGTGTCCTGGACAGACTGGGGGGGACAGGGAGTGGACTGGGAGACAGGGAGCGGACTGGGAGACAGGGAGCAGACTGGGAGACATGGAGCAGAGAGGGAGGCAGAGAGGGAGACATGGAGCAGAGAGGGAGACATGGAGCATACTGGGAGACATGCAGCAGACTGGGAGACATGGAGCAGACTGGGAGACAGAGCCGACTGGGAGACATGTAGCAGAGAGGGAGACGTGGAGCAGACTGGGAGACATGGAGCAGAGGGGGAGACATGGAGCAGAGAGTGAGACATGGAGCAGAGAGGGAGACGAGGGGCAGACTGGGAGACGAGGAGCAGACTGGGAGACATGGAGCAGACTGGGAGACATGGAGCAGAGAGGGAGACATGGAGCAGACTGGGAGACATGTAGCAGAGAGGGAGACGTGGAGCAGAGAGGGAGACGTGGAGCAGAGAGGGAGACATGGAGCAGAGAGGGAGACATGAAGCAGACTGGGAGACATTGAGCAAACTGGGAGACAGAGCAGAGAGGGAGACATAGAGCAGAGAGGGAGACATGGAGCAGAGAGGGAGACATGGAGCAGACTGGGAGACATGGAGCAGACTGGGAGACAGGGAGCAGACTGGGAGACATGGAGCAGACTGGGAGACAGAGCAGACTGGGAGACATGGAGCAGAGAGGGAGACATGGAGCAGACTGGGAGACATGGAGCAGAGAGGGAGACATGGAGCAGACTGGGAGACATGGAGCAGAGAGGGAGACATAGAGCAGACTGGGAGACATGGGGCAGAGAGGGAGACATGGAGCAGACTAGGAGACATGGAGCAGAGAGGGAGACGTGGAGCAGACTGGGAGACATGGAGCAGAGGGGGAGACATGGAGCAGAGAGTGAGACATGGAGCAGAGAGGGAGACGAGGGGCAGACTGGGAGACGAGGAGCAGACTGGGAGACATGGAGCAGACTGGGAGACATGGAGCAGACTGGGAGACATGTAGCAGAGAGGGAGACGTGGAGCAGAGAGGGAGACGTGGAGCAGAGAGGGAGACATGGAGCAGAGAGGGAGACATGAAGCAGACTGGGAGACATTGAGCAAACTGGGAGACATAGAGCAGAGAGGGAGACATAGAGCAGAGAGGGAGACATGGAGCAGAGAGGGAGACATGGAGCAGACTGGGAGACAGGGAGCAGACTGGGAGACATGGAGCAGACTGGGAGACAGAGCAGACTGGGAGACATGGAGCAGAGAGGGAGACATGGAGCAGACTGGGAGACATGGAGCAGAGAGGGAGACATGGAGCAGACTGGGAGACATGGAGCAGAGAGGGAGACATAGAGCAGACTGGGAGACATGGGGCAGAGAGGGAGACATGGAGCAGACTAGGAGACATGGAGCAGAGAGGGAGACATGGAGCAGACTGGGAGACATGGAGCAGAGAGGGAGACATGGAGCAGACTGGGAGACATGGAGCAGACTGGGAGACATGGAGCAGACTGGGAGACATGGAACAGAGAGGGAGACATGGAGCAGACTGGGAGACATGGAGCAGAGAGGGAGACAGGGAGTGAACTGGGAGACATGGAGCAGACGGGGAGACATGGAGCAGAGAGGGAGACATGGAGCAGACTGGGAGACATGGAGCAGAGAGGGAGACGGAGTGAACTGGGAGACATGGAGCAGACTGGGAGACATGGAGAAGACTGGGAGACGTGGAGCAGAGAGGGAGACATGGAGCAGAGAGGGAGACATGGAGCAGAGAGGGAGACATGGAGCAGACTGGGAGACATGGAGCAGAGAGGGAGACATGGAGCAGAGAGGGAGACATGGAGCAGACTGGGAGACATGGAGCAGAGAGGGAGACATGGAGAAGACTGGGAGACGTGGAGCAGAGAGGGAGACGTGGAGCAGACTGGGAGACATGGAGCAGAGAGGGAGACATGGAGCAGACTGGGAGACATGGAGCAGAGAGGGAGACGGAGTGAACTGGGAGACATGGAGCAGACTGGGAGACATGGAGAAGACTGGGAGACGTGGAGCAGAGAGGGAGACATGGAGCAGAGAGGGAGACATGGAGCAGACTGGGAGACATGGAGCAGAGAGGGAGACATGGAGCAGAGAGGGAGACATGGAGCAGACTGGGAGACATGGAGCAGAGAGGGAGACATGGAGAAGACTGGGAGACGTGGAGCAGAGAGGGAGACGTGGAGCAGACTGGGAGACATGGAGCAGACAGAGACATGGAGCAGACTGGGAGACATGGAGCAGAGAGGGAGACATAGAGCAGACTGGGAGACATAGCAGAGAGGGAGACATGGAGCAGAGAGGGAGACATGGAGCAGAGAGGGAGACATAGAGCAGACTGGGAGACATGGAGCAGACTGGGAGACATAGCAGAGAGGGAGACATGGAGCAGACTGGGAGACATAGACTGGGAGACATGGAGCAGACTGGGAGACATAAACAGCCAGGGACAGATGATGCACTAGTTTATAAAGTACACACTTTGGGCCCTGAATACACAGAGAGAAAAATACCCAATATGGTTAGTGTGGGGTGGATATATATATTAAAATAAAGTGAAACACTGCGTGCGCAGCGCATGGACATCCGTTACAATATACAGCCCACACATCATTCATTGTATTGTGCAATATATTGTCTCCCAGTCACCGCTTAAGCAGCCCCAAAGACTTCATTTTATTTTATTTATTTGTGCTTAATCACGTTTCAATATCAGGATGCATTTTCATAGTTGTCATTTACTTTTAAGTGAAATTAAACTTAAAACATCTGGGTTTGCAGACGGATAAAACAGCCTGTGGTCGACCCACCTACGCCAAACAAATAGTTTTAAAACGTTAATGATATTAATAATAATAATACTAATACCTGAGGGTCATTTCTCCTGTGCGGCTCCGTGGACACCGGGGAGCAGACGGCGGCCCCCACGGCCAGCAGCGTGGTCACGGCGCAGACCCACGCCGCCGCCGCGCCGCCGAGGTCCAGGGAGCCGCGGCGCCGCGCCGGAGGTCCCGCGTTCATCTCGGGGCCTGGAGACGTCTCCTCTCTCCTCACTCCTTACTGCTCTCCTCTCGCAGCATCATCATCACCTCCCTCCCTTTTGGGGGTCTTCAGCCTTTAAGCGTCGCCAAGATGGGAGCGCAACCTACCGCGCGGCGGTGCGCATTTTTTGGCGACGGCACCGCTGGATGTCAGTGCGCGTCTCGCGTCACCCGCCCTAATGAAGAGCCTGGACCGGAGGGGAGGGCAGGCACCGCCTCGCTCCCCCATCCCCACCCCCTCTCTCTCTCTCCCCCCACACACACACACATACAAATACGTGCGATGTGTAACCTCAAGGCAATGATTTCAGCGCAACGGTGTAGTAAAGCTTATGATTTAAAATCACAGCACCAACATCTTTTCGTGTGTGTGTGTGTGGGTGTAAAGAAAAACGAAGGATAAAAAGCACAAGTTTTTAATATTTTGGAAAAAAGTATAACAGTTTATTTTGATCATACAAAACAAAACAATAAGTCTACCCCACAAAAAAAGCCTGGACCTAGAATTTGAGAAGAAAACAAAATTAAAAAGATGTACAAAGAAATGAGAAAGGAAAAAAAAAATAAAACATTTGACCCCGATACAAATGCGTCCATACAGCCCGAAAAGTCCCTTCACAGTCGCTGTACATCTTTCCATCACAAACAGAAAGCAACATGGGATGCATTGGCAAAAAAAAGAGGAAGGTATGCAAGTCAGTTTTCCAGCCGTCCTCCAACCCGCCCCACCCGACCCACCCCACCCTCTCGAAGCCGAATCCCTTCCTCCCCCCATAGCCCTCCCTTCATACCAAGCTCCCAACCACCCCACACCCCTGGGCTGGATCCGTGTCGACTGCTGAACGTTTAGTATGGCCGGTCTCTTCTGTCTTCTCTATGATCACCTCTGAGGAAGGGGAAAAGGGGCACATTAGACATCACTCAGTGTCAACTAGGACGCTCCTGTGAAAAACACATTTTAAAATGGCAAGACGCATGAGCATGCAGGCTGGGGCGCAACTCATTGTCTCGGCAAAAATGAAAAGGCATTTATAATATCTTCCTGGGAGGTGTTTTGACAGAAATTTCACGTTAACATATTTTCAATAAAATACGGTTTCCTGTCAACAACCACCCCCAACCCTTCATGCCATTGCAATCTACATTTATTAATAATAGAGTACACAATAACAGTGATGTCAAATCCATAGTTATACAGACAAACACACACACACACATTAACCTTCTGGATTAATAACCAAATGGTATAACCGCCATCTACCAAAGGACACCTAAAAGACTATGTGTCCTAGAGTCTGCTTTGTATCCTTGACAATCGCATGTCTGGAAAACAGGCAGTGACTTCCCATGAATCACTAATGAATCTGCTTAGCAACTTCCATTTAAAAAGCAGGCTATGCCCTCTAGTGGTTAACCAGCAAAACGACAGGTCAAGGAGACGCAATCTCAAACCAAATCTAAAGCAAATATGTCTTACAGGAATTACACAGCAACACATTACATTATCCAGCACTGGGTGATGCAATGTGTACACGGTGTACACAACTAGACATGCATAACTCAAGAGTGAGTTACTGCAAATGTAATTATTTAATTACATTACATTAAACCCTTCAAGACCAGCTGAACTCACCGTCCTCCCATTTTGTAGCCGCCGCCGCCGCCGCCACCATAGCCGCCGCGGTCTCCACCACGGAAACCACCGCGACCCCGGAATCCGCCGCCCCGGTCGCCGCCGTAGCCGCCGCGACCGCCACGGTCTGCAGAGCAAACACAAGCGTAGCGTGAGAAGGGTGTCAATTTGGAGGCAGTTCATGAAATATTCAGAAACACAAAAGTCAAATATCCACACACAAGACTACACGTGTTGGAATGAAACCCGTACCTCCTCCTCCGAAGCTATCCCCAGGTTTGGGCGTGCCACATTTGTTGCATTCATATCGACGCGCAAAGTTCATGTTGCCGCAAGAGCTGAGAAGGAAAAGCAGCAACATTTAGTCCAATCAGTTTCCGATACCATTTCTTCAAGTAGCATACCTGCTTGTACAACATCTCTATAGGAGCTGTACAAATCCTCATCACACACATACCTGTTGGGGCAAGGCCAGTCTCCTCCCTTGACATCAAAGTTAGGTCCTCCACCGCCACGACCTCTGAAACCTGACAGAAGAAGCAGTTCATTAAGGGCGAGCTCAGCAGAATCACCCTATACATTTGAGGAATCAATCACTTGCAGGTGTCAAGCTCAGCTGACAGAGGCGTACCTCCTCCTCTGCCACCGCCACCACCACCTCCGCCGCCGCCGCCTCCTCCTCTACCGCCTCCTCTCTGTGTGAACTCAGCCCTGCGGGTGGCGAACGACACCTTGATGGGTTTGCCGTTAAACTCCTTGCCTAAAGATGAAAAGACAACACTGGTGAGAAAAGAGAAACACAAGACGTTCCTATGGCGGACATGTAAACATGGACTTAGTTTCTTACCGTCAAACCAGTCGATTGCGGCTTTGGCGGAAGGCGGGTCGTCAAAGGAGACGGTGGCCTCTCCCTTTAGCCTGCCGGTGGCTTTATCCGAATACAGATTAATCATCGGCTGGCCCGTCTTCTTGTTCAACTTTTGACAAAAATAAACAAGCATCGACACATTGTCAGCAATCAAGGAAAGGAAAGTAGCAATCAAAACTGTTTTTACACACAACAGACTGAATAACGATGTTAAAGAGGAACAGAAAACTGCACAGAAGGCTTTTCTCAGAAGAGAATGATTTTGCTTTACTAGCAACCAGATTCAGCAAGAGCAAAGAGCACAAGCATCAGTCATTCTGATTGGCTGGAGGCCGCAGCCATATTTGTAAAATCAATGAAATTGCTGCCCAGCCAAGGCCAGACTGTTATTCATTGCGAAACATAAATAACAAGTTGGCCTCACGGCAGAGGCTCCAATGCCACACCTTAATGATGCCAATCTGCTTGAAGTAGTCGCCGACTTCATTAGGTGTGACCTCTTCTCCGAGTCCCTGGACAAAGATTGTGTTGTTGTCAGAGTTGTCCTGGTCCCCACCACTACTACCACCACCACCTGTGGACAGAGACACGTACCAAGTGTTAACGACACATTTTAGACATGGGAGCACAAGTTCCACTGCATTCAGCTGATCATTGAGGTGAACCGCTCTTCTCCAGACATACCTCCAGATTCATCCCTTTGGCCGTAGTCTCGAGAGCCTGCAAAATGGAAAGTATGGGATGAGAAAAGCCTGTGAGCATGGGAACTTCAAACACCTTTAGCACTAAACATTTCAACTTCACTGCTACCTAGGCGATGCTTTGCACTACGTTTAACAGATAAGTCAGCGAGGTTTTAGTTTCCTGGGGTGTGTTTTGGGACAGTTGCACGTTACACCACCATCTTACAACATGGGCAGAATTGAGCCTTTTCTGGACTTATGAGCAGAAATAAAAAAAACCCAACCAAGAAGAACAGTCTCCGGTTCTAAGAAGTTTTCCTTCGTCGCCTTAGGCACACCTTTTTCCTCTGCCAGTTAACAATCAACCTTGGTCTTCATGCATCAATACCATTAGTTTAAAACTCAGGCGCCATGTTCTTTTACCATATCTGAAGTGCAGTAATGAGACATCCCACTAAGATTAGGCAGTGTCCCCGGGATTTGGAAACGAAAATGGTGGCATTCACCAAGCTTGTTTTTGTTCTTTTTCCTATATTTTTCCATTGTTTATGATTTATTTCTCTCCTGCTAACCCAAGTTCTCTCCTCCCCAACCGAGACAGTTCTGATGCTCATCACTTACCACCGAAATTTTTGTAGCCACCTCGGTCACCACCTCTGCAGAGGAAAAATTGGAGATATGATGGCTTTTCCTTTGTCCCAAAGACTGAGAGCTCAAAGCTCTCCTACAGCCCATCAGTATGCACTCCTGCCACGCTGTGCGACTATGGTAGACATGTCTCACACGAGGGGAATGATGCGTTAGTCTTGGACATTAAGAGAGACATGGACAGGCTGTTAGGCAGCTGCGATTTTAACAATCTAGACGAGTGGAGACACTCGTCACATCTCGCTGGATCACCATTAAGCATGGTTGATGAATTTAGAGTCAGATTTAGTTTTGGGTGTTAAGCGTCAAATTGGATACACTAGGCTGGTTAAACAGCGCAATTTAGTTTTGCCAACATTAACAGGTCAAATTAGTCTGCGTTTAAATTTCAAGCACTCTGAACACCTGTAGTATAGAATGTAGATCCATGTTAACAGAACACACATGCTTACCATGTCAAATATACAACACTTGAATGAAGCCTACTGAATGTGATACAGCCCGAGATGAGGATACAGGTCTAAGCATATGGTTTCCATCAAGTCTTCCATAGTTACCTCCCACGAGAGTTTGGCGGCTTGTTAGATTTCGAGCCACCCGCCAACACTTCTGACTTGCCCTCAATTAGTCCGAGGGCATTTATAGCACTGAACTGTCCCAACCTCCAAACACATTCTATCCAATACTCACAAACAGAACGTCGGTTTCCTAGGCAAAAATTCACAATTACAAAATGATTTAATTTTTCAGGTCGGCCATCTCGCAAACCAAAATTCTGATCCACAAATCTTGCATCCACCAATTTATGGAAGAAGCGCGAGAGCGAGGAAAAAAAAAAAAAAAAAAACACATGACCTTGTGTAGCATTTATGAAGTCTGACTTCGAGTTAACCAGTTGCAGAATAGACAACTACCATCCCAATGGACTGGACAACGTTGCGGTAATGTAGTGCCACCTAGTGGAAGCATGTTTTACCACACCCCCCCCCCAGATCTCCAGTGAACATGCGTCCATATGAGTAACCCACCACTTCAGTGGAAGTGGAATTTCACATGCATGTGCTATAAAGAATAACTTCAAATGTATACACCTAATGGCCAATAATGGTAAATGAAAATCTTAAAAAAAAAAATAAAAAAAAAAGAAAGAAAGAAAAATATTGGGAGAAAAACTTTACAGATGGTCTCAAGATAGATGACTTCCTACTCCTAATGTTATGGGGCTGGAGCTTTGGGTCATGTGATCAAGCACGGTGTATGGAAGAATACCTTGCGGGGCAGTGGCGCTCTGCAACTTACCCCATACCAGGAGGCCCTCCTCTTCCCCCGCGCTCGTAACCTCCGCCACCGCTACGGTCATAGCCACCACGGTCATAACCGCCACGGTCATAGCCGCCGCCGCCACGCCCTCGCCCTCTGTAGCCTCCTTCCGAACGGTCCGCTCCCCCATCGTCACGTCCGAACCTCGAAGGCTGCCCTCCGCTTTCACCTGGAGGGCAAAACACTGCATCACAGGGACTGACTGACACCATCTATGAAACTTGAATGCAACTGTTGGGTTATATTGTGTTATATTTAGTTTGTTGGGATAGTATCTTTCTTATGATCCCAAGCTTGCAACACTGAATCATGCAAATCTTTACCAAAGTATATCGTTCAATTCCCTACAGGCTAAAAGATACGCTTTGTTCAAGTATAGATATTTTGCATCAGCCCTATAAAATAACTCGTAGGACAGCTTGCAGTCCAAGTCTGATACTTCGTAAATATGTATCCATGTGAACCGAGTGACGTGGTCTCACCTTCAGTCCTTCTTCCATAGCCACCTCCACCATAAGACGCCTGCTGCTGGCCATAGGAACTCGAACCATATGACGACTTATCACTATACGTTCCGGAAAGGGGGAGGCACAATCAATCACACGTTCTTGATGAAGCCTAAAATGTTCATTGGAGTTGTTCAATCCTCTAGTGCAGCTTTAACACCAGAGGAGCGCCCTGCTAGCCTTCCATTTGACCCATGGTTTCCTTTGGTATACAGAGCTCATAAACATGGCGTATACAATGCAAAAAACCAACATGCCCATGGCTTTAGAAGTAGTAGAGGCACAGTGAGATAACTAAAATAAATGTAATCAATGAGGTGGCCATACCCTGAAGATTCCTGGGCTGCAGGCTGGCCATAGCCCTCGTAGCTCTGCGTCTGACCGTAGCCTGCCGTTGTAGATTGGCCGTAACCCTCTGTCCACAAGATGCATAACATGGTTAAAAGACAACATTCAAAAAAAGCTCCTTTTTTTTTTTAAACCTAGCCATAAAGTTAAAAATCAAGCCTGGTTAATTACCGCCAGGGCGTTGTGGTGCCCAACGGAAGAGCACAACGTTCCAAGCAACAGCGTTGAGTGCCTGATGTAATTTGTTCAAGTAGAGGTCACTCGACAAAATCGTCTCGTGACTTATCGAAAGACATCACTCCTTTTGTCCATACCGTATACTGATGTGTTAATCACATTGCCCCCAAAACATGACAACTGTTTACGATGAGAAAAATATTTGATCAGACTTTATAGAGCGCATATTGCGCTCTATAAAATGCGATTTGATTGTAATGAAAATTAAGCAGACCCATTCCCGTAGTATTTACAACCCAAAAATAAGTCGGCGGTAGAAAAGGTTTGGTTTAGTAAACGCATTTTTTTATAGTTGGAATAAGTGAAAGGTCAAGTTTCACTGGAGGGTAATAAGTCATTGTTTTACAGCATGTTTACCATACCTGGTGTTGTACTTGATTGCCCATAGCCAGGGTACGTCTGTGCCGCATAGGTGCCACTGCCATTCCCCTGACCGTACCCCTGTCAAAAACATGGTGCATTTTGCCAATATGAACATTACTTCTACGAAAAACCAAACCATTGAAAAGGCTTTTAACACATCTTGTAATTTTTACCTGTCCAGTTGGTTGACTGCCATACGACCCATAGCTATGGAAAGTAAAAACAGAACAAAAGAAAAAAAACAACACTTCAGCTGCAGGTCATTACAAGTAATTAAATTACCAGGCAAATGAAGTCTTCAATTATTGCGTCCACATATTGATGTGTGTGTGTGTGTGTGTGTGTGTAGTGTGTGTGTGCAATACCTCTGTGCAGCGCCATGCTGACCGTAGCCCGAATCTGCAGAGAGATAACGCGTTTAATGGCGACATTTAGAAAAAACAACCACGACACACAGACACAAGAAACAGACACAGATATCCAATCCTCTGGCCGCAGGTCTGCAAAAGTTGACCCGAAGTACAGCTGTCATCACCACGATGTAGCGAAGCTACAACAAAAATGGCGGTGGGTTTTTTTTGTCTCGCCTTCGACTAATCATTGGGACCACGAAAGAAAAAAAGACGTTTTAATATACGCCGTCAACACGGCCACCATAGCGGCCCCCCATTAAGCACGTCGGTGGCGATTTTGAGGGGGAAAACAGACATTTAAATGCGGTTTCACGGGTGTAACGGTTGCTTTGACCAACCGCAGATTTGAATTCAGCCAAAAAAGGGAAACAATGGGCCTGCGAGCTGCAGACGCAGGAAGGCAATTATGAGTTGCGTGCTAACGTTAGCCGTCTCCCGTTAAACTGGGCGTTGGGCATCGAGAACCAGGAATATACTATACACAAACAAAAAACATGACATCTTATGACCGTCGTTTAACGTCCAAATCGGCCCGGATTGATCATTTTCGCGGTATCCGTGCAGTAAGAGACGATCCGCTCCGGTAAATAGACGGGGGTCCTTGCCCTTGTGGCTCGGCGGCTAATGTAGCTAACGGCTCGTTGCTAACGGCTAAATGTTTGTTCCGCTGTTTTGCTCAATCGGTTTTGTTACAAACGTTTGTATAAAATGTGTTTAAACAAAAATATATATTACCAGAGGCCATTTTGGTTTCCCGTTATATGTTTTAAAATCCGATGATGATGATGGTGGTGATTCCCCCCCTAGTTAGCTTTAGCTGATAAAACCCGGGTAACGTAGAGAGAGCGAGCAGCACACTGCGGGACTTTCCTGCAGGAACTTCTCTCTCCCCTTCCCCGCTTTATAGCGCTGCAGCGCCCCCTGCCGCCGCGGGGGACGCACCGCACGCACCGTGGACATGGAGGGAATGAACCACATATGACCAAGTTGGTTATCCATCAAGTTATCTGTCTGACTCACTTTTCACGGCTTATATGCCTTAACAATGTTTTCATGTTTCTAGCTGTTCGGGCCCCAGGATGATAGCGCTATGTGTTGGCAGAAGGATATCAGTGATGAGGTCTACTCTTTAAACGTGGTCAAAATACAGTTAGAAAACCTCAAAGGTCGATTGGCCAACAGATAAGTTTGTTTCATGCCTTATGTTGTTATAATAAAATACAACCACCAGCACCAGCTTGGAAATTAAATATCTTACATTACTATACATATACTATACTATACATGATACAAAGCTGTGACATGTGTAAGACAATGTGTTAAAATGGGCTGAAAATTATTTTAATTCAAGCTGATTTTGAGATTTTTCAATATAAAAATGAGATATTGGTCTCATAAAAAAAACAACGCATCTGGAATTGAGGGAGTAAGTAAATTGTATGAAGTCAAAACCTTTTGCCCGAGGTGGGAAGAAATGAAAACCTGTGCATTTCATGTCAGCATCTTTGCATCAAGTTAACTGTTAAGAGTTTGAATAAGATACCAATGTGCAAATGCTCTTGCAGAGTTAGATTTGATGCAATGCAAGTGCATTGTATTACTGCATCATATAACATGCATTTGCCCCATATGACTAATTCATCCAGGATGCATTTCATGTGGAGAAATAGGCTAACAGAATGAGATATGTAGATAATTATTGTATGTAACATTGTTTTCCCAAGATAGTTTTTGGTCTTGAGGACTACGTTTGGCTTATTTGTCCTGTGCATGTACATACATTGTACTTGTAGCAGTCATTGTGGAGACAAAAAAAATAAAAAATAAAATCATAAATAGGGAAATTATTGAAATGTTTATTCATTTAAAAAAGGCATGCCTAGATATGAAATATACATTTTCAAATGCAATGACGCAAATAGTGACATGATGTAAATGTGTTTTTCGTGCATTTACTTTCCAGACTGAACCAAATGGACAGATGCATTCCAGTACTAATGTTTAAGCAAAACATAAGGCAGTGTTAGAAAAAAATAAGGCACAGGCTAAATTTGACTGGTCTCTCCAAATGATTTCATAGTCATAACATGACTCAGAAAAGCAAAGTGGGGGTGGTTGGGCACTACCTCAGAGGCTTTAGACGTGGCCGTGACAACACTCTGTTTCCACACACTGATAGTGATACACAAGCATATTTGCCAGACAGTCGTCGAAATCAGTCAGGGTATTGTTTTCTTTAAATATATTTAATCTATTTTTTTTTAATGCATAATGTAGGCTACAATAAACTATGCTATTTATGGTCAGCCATTTACACTGTACCGTGTAAAAAAAACATTCACAGGGTACCAATTCATTATTCATAGTGTTTTCTAAAGGCCATATTTGGAAAAAAATAAAATATATATTGTCATTAGTCCTCCCTGTAGTTTCACAATCTTCCCACAGGGGTCATTGAAGTTGAGCTTAAATTGCATCATAACATTTTGCACCCTTTAAAAAGAATATTGATTAAAATGGAGAGCAACAATGCATGAAATGCATAACATACAGAGATAAATAATCAAAGGCAAGTTGCCACTTCCATTCCTTGTGGCCAGATGGTCATATCTAATGCATTTCAATGTATTTGAGAGGAAACCGTTGCCACGTGGGTGCAGCCAGTCTATCGTGGCTAAAATATTACAGAATAATTTGCATAACGCAGTAGGAACAAAAAACAAAAAAACAATCGTGTACTTTTCCTTGTCATTTTTAAAAAAAAGTATCAAGTATTACTAGTATACTTCTGGCATTCCCTCACATGTTTAAAATTGAACAAACAATAAAAAAGGTCAACATGGACCTTCCCAGAGATCGGGCCACAGTGGCACTACAGTATGTGCAGCCAGGGGAATGGGGAGCTACAGCTTTAGTTCTTTAGTTTTGTTTTTCCAATCAGTCATAGATCACAGCCCCAAGTAGTACACAGTCAAGTCCCTAGGATGTTCAGAACAGAACCTAAACTGGTCTCGTGCATGTTTCGGAAAGATAGTCTTATTTAAAAAAAAAAAAGAAAAAAAAAAAGAAGGCCCTGAACATAAACTTGTTTCTAGGCCCACTTCACAGAGCTCTCCAAGACAAAGGAGGAGAGGAGGTTTAATTAACTTTACCTAGCTTAGTTAAGTTTACGGAGGCAAAAAATAACTAAATAAAAACCTATGACAAAAAAAAAACAACCCAGAAGAGGGTGAGGTGGCAAGTTGTCCCGGTGTTTTAACTCCACACGTCCTGCGAGTAGCGTCCCTTGGTCATCAGCTTCTTGATGTAGTCGGTGGCCTGCGTCCGCGTCAGGCCTCCCAGCTCCTCCGCTATCTCGTAGAAGGCCACCTGCACGTCCTTGGCCATGTTCTTTGCATCTCTGCGAAAGGATAAACATTTCTTTCAGGGCAAAAGTCTTGTTTTTGTGGTTTTGCTTTTCCAAGCGATTCAAAGTGTCCACTCTTTGAACACTTCATGACAAGAATTACTTTAATTGAATGGCCGAAAAAAACGCTATCTGAATTACTTAATTAAAATGTGATTTTATGTGAGGTGAAGTAAAAACAACATTAAGCAAGTGAGCGGACTGAGATCTTTAGCATAGCATGAGACTGGTCTCTTCACTCCTAAGACAAGTCAGGGTCATTTTCTGTTTGTTACCCGCAGATGTAGATGTGAGCGTTTTGTGAGTGGACCAGCCTCCAGATGTCTTCCTTGTTGTTCCTCAGGAGATGCTGCACGTATACCTAAGGTTTACAGAAGAGGAGGAGACCAGTTTAACTGGATGCACTGCATCCAACTGTCCCAGCAGGCAGCGCACCAACAAAGGGTTAAATTTATAGTATGCTTAACAAGACATTGGCGCAATACACACACACACCCACACCCACACACACATGTTTCTTGCTTATATATGAAATACAATGTATATTATGCTACATCAGTAAACTGTGGGGAAAATGACAAAAAAGTATGATGTAAAATAAATTAGTCAAGTACAAATACGTACAAGTATGTTCACATTCAAAATATAGACTTTTTGTCAGTGAGCAGTTCATGGTGACTCGTAGCCTTCATAAGACTGAAAAAACAATAGGTGACAACCATCCCAGCTCAGGAAGAGCTGACTGATGTGACGGAGCTGACTGAAGGAGTAGCTAGACGCCGGACAGAGCCCTACCTTCTGCTCCTGGTCTCTGGAGAAGGCGACATGCAGCTTAGTGAGAACCTCCTTCTTCTCCGCCTCTTCTAGCTCCTCCTGGTAGATGAAGTCCTCGTTCTTATGTCTGCAGCCAAAGAACATCACTGTCTCACCGACCTCCTTTCCTAAACAGAGAAGCACAAAACATCACCAACGGTTAGTCTCTGTTGATGGTTGTATATAGGATTTCATAAACAATTTACCATTTAGTAATTTAGCAGCTTTGATCCAAAGCCTTTTTTAGATACATGTCATTAAGGAGCAGCTTCAAGTCAAGATACTCTTTCAACTGCCAATGTTACTACAACAAATCTCAATAATATCATGTAAATCCCCTTCTAACAATATCAGGTAGATCCCCTTCTAAAACCTTCATCCACTCACGCGAATGAGTTTATCTTCAGTAGAATATTTCTGTAATGGAACAAGAAACAAGGCGTCACTCCGCCCCTTTCAGTTTTTGGTTTCCGGCCCAGGCTCTGTGCCGTCTTCCCCCAGAAGTTATGCTATAAAATAGTAGGACTTCTGGATCTGAGATTAGCTAGATAGCTCATTTGTGATCCCTGTGCAGGAAAACGCGTAAAAACAATACCCTGCTCTTTGAGCCAGCCTCTCTCCTGGATGAAGCCCACGAAGGGAGCGATGCCAGTGCCCGGGCCCACCATGACGACAGGGTTGGTCGACTTGAAGGGCAGGCGGAACTGGGACTTGCGGATATACATGGGCACTGTGGACTTGTGGCTGTTGTCCACCATCTTGTTCTTGAGCCAGTTGGTGGCCACTCCATTGTGGAGGCGGCCGGTCTTGGTCTCGTACTCCACCACCACGGCACAGATGTGGATGCTGTTGGGGTGGATCTGGGGAGGACGGCGCGTTCATACAAATGTTAAGTCGAAATCCTGTGTTGCAGTTTTTAGTCCAGAAATACATACTGGCCGCCGCTGATGATGATTTATGGTTGTTTATTTTTGCCCCTCAATTTCCATTTTGAGTCAAAAATGGTACTATATTATTATGGTCATGACAACACTGCTCGTCTAAGTGTCATCATCAACCAGGAGCTTGTGAAACAATGTTGACAACGTAGTGTGTCAACTTGTGATTTGTGTGTTCCACAAATAAACCAAAAACCAAACCAAATTTAAAAGTGTCACGAGCAGAGAGCAGACCCAGGGTTTTCTGTGTGGTCCTACCGTACCTTAGAAGAGGAGGCGATGGAGTAATAGCGCGCTTGGAGGCGTGGAAGCAGCTCACACAGGTGGTCCATGGGAGGCCGCAAGGACGGCATATCCTCCAGGATAGCCAGGATGTTCCTGCAGGCGTCCAGCACCCAGCTCTGGTACAGTGCCTGTGGAACCACCACCACCACGACACCAATGTTCCCTTTTAGCACTGCCGCAACTCAAAACGCCCGACCCCTGCGAGACGTATGACTAGCATACGTACCACTCTGGGTTATCTGGAGTCATAATCATCGAGCAGAATGTTTTTTTTAATCCTGATTGTGTCGTATATTTGAGCGGTACGTCGACCTAGTGATGCATTATCATATGGTCCCAGAGAGAATTCATATTCAGTGAATACCTTCCCACCCACATCCTGTGACAATATTTTAAAAAATCCATCATAAAGTTAGAACATGTTCAAATAAAAGTCCCTCGTCTAAAGCCTTACGGACCTTGCCCTCGGCGGAAGAGGAGGCCATCTTGCGCATGTTCTCCTGGTCTTGGGGGTCGGAGGCGTACTGGGCCAGCTCGTACAGGACGTTGGTGCGGGGGGGGTGCGTGATGTCCAGGTAGTGGGTCAGAGCCGTGCGGTAGCTGGTGGGACAGGGGAACGGATGCTTCTTGTTGGACTCCTCTGGAGAACAAAACAATGATTTGTTGTTTATTAGCGATTCGTTTAGTTTTTGTTTAGGCAAGGCATACTTATTACTATAGCAGATACTTTTAAAAAAAAGACAATAAATAAGACAATTCTTTTAAAAAATAAATGTAAAATAAAAGTATATCATATAAAAAGGTATAATAATAAATGTTCCAGTTCATACATACAAAAGGTTTTGTTTGCCTTGTTTAGTCCGCATAAATGTGGGTTTTCATAAATAATAATTCATTTAGTTAATAACCAGAGGCATATATTTGATCCCTGTTTCCATGATGTATACCATAACAGTCACTATTCACTAATCACAAATGTGAAAATAAATACTTGTCACGCATATGAAAGCAAACAAGCTCAACAAAGCCCCAACCATCAAGGCTAAAGGGCCAGCGCGTGCCGTACCACAGACACATAGACGTTATCTGCGTTCCTGTCGTGACAACCCTTATCTTCCTTATTAGATCCATCCATCCATTCACCTTGGTTATGACACTGTGTGTGTGTGTGTGTGTGGGTTCGTTCCAGGGAATTAGTTGAGGGACACACTAGCCAAGCAGAGTCAAGGTGCTGTGAGTCAGTCAACGCCGTACCGTCAAGGTTGTTGAGGGAGATAACGGTGTCAAGGTCCACGTCGAGGATCTGCCCCAGCTTGGTCACCAAGGCAGTGTCGTTGGTGGGGAAGACTGCCACGTGGTCTCCAGACTCGTACCTGCAGAGAGAAGGAGAGGAAGTATTGCGTTCGCACTGCCAGAGTCACCAACACTACCACAAAGAGCTGGCAGAATGAGTGATGGGGGACACATTTCACAAAGTGTATAGGCAGGGTATTAAGCAAATTCCTTAAAAAAAATAAAAAATAAAATAAGACCGTTTTCAGTTATAGACATTTTTTTATAGACACACAATAGTAAGTCTTCAGTTTATTTATTCATATAAAAGCAAAACGACTCCATATACCCTCTCATGAATCATAAATCATGACCTTGTGTTTTCAAAGTCAAAAATACATAAATCATATATCTCAAGAGGAACTCAATAAACAGTCAAAGAATAACCATGTGATAAATTACAACCCTATACTGCTTTTGGCTCTGAATACATGGATTATATATATATTAGTGGTGAACTGGTGAACTTCATGTTGCCTAACCGGTAAGGACTTTGCCGTTAGACCTTACCTGATCTTTGAGCCCGTTATGTCTAACTCAAGATGCATGAGATGCCGGCCGCCTGCTTTGTTTAGCTTGCGGTTAACCGTGACTGTGGCCAGGAAGGGATTCTTGGAATCAAAAGGCCTGTGAATAACAAAACATAAATCCGTTAGTTGTAGATCAAATCCTACAAAAATAACATATCAGTAGCATAACGGCTACTAATAGCATAACAGCATAACATAACAGTAGCCATGACCAACGCTCAACCTTCAACCATGGTGCTCGAGTCCCTTTGAAAGGGTTGTTGGCTGCTGGCTAATTTGGTGCTCAAAGCAGACAAGCAGATAAAAGAGATGGGTGATGTCTTACGGTTTCTGGTTCTCAAAGCTCTTGATGCGACCGATCTCTCCTGTGTAAACCTTGTTCATGTTGAGGTCAGTGTGCTCCTTCAACTCGTACTGGCGAATGCTGGAAAAGCAACAGTTTGTGCAATTAACTTCCCCTCATTAGGATTTAACCACAAATACAAATAAAAACAGAGAAAGCGCTATGATGGTCAGAGATGGTTCGGTTGTGTTCATTTTTGGGATTAAAGTCCCGGAAGATATATATTTGGTACAGATTATGAAACAACTGAATGGTGTTAATATACCAATCCATTTGGTCCTAACTCTTCATTCTGATATGAACCACAAAATGGTGAAACTTGGTAAAAAAATTACTTGTTATGTAGTTCATTATAGGCTAGGCTTGTGGTCTGCCTGAACATTATGCTAAATGGGAGAGTTATCCAGTTCTTATGAATATAATAAGTAAAATGATGTGGATATCTTCCTCAAATTCCATTTTTTCCCCATGTTTGCTTGAAAAACAAAAAAGTGGTATTGATAAAGTGTTTGAGAGATGTAAGGTTGGCTGGAAAGAACACAGAAAGGTGGAGAACCTGGAGTCATCTCCAAGAGCTTCGACGCCGAAATGCTCGCAGACAGCCGGCCAGAACTGCTCCCTCCATGACACAAAGTCGTCTTCCAGACTGGAAAACAGTGGGGGAAATAAAGTTGAATATCATCAGGGTACTGCCAGGAAAGAAACTAAAGAAAGAAACATTTGCCTGAAATGGGGGAGGGGGGTTGTTTAGGTCTTGATCCTGTCATAAACCATGACACTTTGGGTCTGTATGTCCTGAGTGTCAGTTTACTGGGTAGGACACAGACAAAGAAAATATATGAGTGAACTGGAAGTTGTGATGAAAAATACTGCAGATTAAGATAGCCATTAAGAACACAAATTAAACAGTTGCATCATATAAGGGGGTCATCATATGGGTGAGGCTTGCTAATGCGAATGCTTTTAAGTTAAAAATGAAGGAAATTGAGCTAGACTCTCTAAGTTGTCAGTGTTTTAAATAGGTTTTTTTCTGGTTACAGAAATGGGTCTATTAATATTGTTGCAGTGTGAATTTGATTTGCTTTATTTTTAGTGCCATTTTAATTTGGTCCCTGTGTGTTTGTCTGTAACTGTTTGTCTGGAGATGTGGTTTATTGTGCTGCTGCCTGTCTTGGCCAGGTCACCTTTGAAAATAAAAAAAATAAATAAATAATGTGTAAGATTAAGCTATCTACTAAGCTTAATATATAGCTTTAAATAGGGCTATAAACAAGACCAATTAATGAGCCTTGTTATTGTCTTTTAGTGGTAAATGCCCTAAAAAATAAATAATAAATGATAAATTATAATTTATAAATTACCAGATATTAAAATCTAATAGCTCCATTGTTTGGAATGGTATTTTGCATTCATAATTGTATGATATATGTAATCTGAAAGTGATGTTAATCATGAAGATAAATGTTTCCTCAGCTCCCAGCCCTAGTTTTAAAAGGAAGATAACATTCAAATTGGAAGACAGCTTCCTCATGGGTCATAAATTGAGTAATAAATCTCAGTTCAATTCATGAGGACCGACCAGTTGCACGGTGAGGATGATTCATCCTCGGTTCAACAAACCGAATAAAAACATGTGACAAATCATGACTCGGCAAAAACAACATCCTTCATTGTTGTGTCAGCCAGTGTAAAACTAAGTGCAGCCATAAAAGCTGATTTGCACCAACTGTGTCATCAACTGACAAACATTTCCCCTGCCTCACTGATCAAACTGAGAAGCGTGTGGCCTCCGCTCCTTTTGGAGGAAAAGCAGTTATTAATAAGCACATGGGGCTTTACTGGTCTGTGTCTAAGTCATTAGCCTCGTCTTTGATGTTTAGTGCCGTCTAGACATCGTTAAATAGAAACAAACTGCATTATAAATCAACAACATTTGTCCTATATATATATATATATATATATATATATATATATAAGAAAAAAACACTGCCAAGTGACTCCTAAGTCACTTACTTGCTGTCGTCGTCTCCCATGCCGAGGTCAAAGATGCGTGTGGCCCCCAGTTCTTCTAGTCTTTTGTCCACATAGGTCCCCATGGCATTATAGTGTTCGTACGTCTTGTTGCCCAAGCCAAACACCTAGAAACCGTAGAGACGTCAGTGACACATTCAAGATGGCTAAAATAGAGTCAGAGCGCGTTTTGTCATACACAAATAGTTACATTTTAAGGGCATCAAGGTTTTTGTGGTTTACGGCATTATTTTATTGAAACCGTTCAATTGGTATTTAGTAATAGTCTTCATCTTCATGTTCACATAGGACTGGGGGCTGGTATTATAGGGCAATACTTCCAAGCCTATGTAGACCCCTTAAAACTGAATTCGAAGTTTTGCGTACCCCACGTTTGTGAAGGTCCACGTCAGGACTCAGAGACACCACGCAGATCTCTGCAGAGCTGCCTGCATTTATACTACGACATGTTAACGTGTACACAAGGGGGCAGTATAGCGTTTGACCACAAATGTGCATAAATTGATGAGCAAATCCGGAAACAGATTTGTGAAACAGAGTCTGTTCCATTTAAAATACGTTGAAAAAGCATTATATCCATGTGAAAAAGATGTTACAAAATGATTCAAATGTACTGCTGAAAAGCGGTTGGTGTATGACAACCAACGGAAAATAATAAGTTTTCATTTCCCTGGGTACAGTCATTTTATTCTTGTGTTTGGCTGTGGGAAACAAAACACTACCCCTGTTCCCCGCTCAACCAATCAGCGATTACTTGACGCGTTCCTCTGCAGAGAAGGGCGATGAGTTGCTGCACGTCTTTGCGTACGTGTAGGTCATCGGCCGGCAAAAGGGGCGTGTACAGTCTATGAGTAGCGATGCGGATCTTCGCATTTGAGCTCCACGCACAAGTGTGATTTGGCTCAGGTCTTCTTAAATATCCGGTCAGTGCTTGATAATATGTGCTCTTTAAACATCCTCCTACAGACTATGTGCACATTGTCCTGGGGTAAAAGGACATCAACATCTCTAAATGTTTGATTCTACATGCAAAAGTGGAACTGAAACATGTCAAAAAATATGCATACATAGTGATGTATGCATATGTCTATATGGTAACACAACCTCACACAGGCGGACCATATTCACTTCACTCATTAGGTTTGAGGGGCGTTGTCCTTACTCTGCACCTGATTGGATTAGCAAATAAACACCCTTAGCGAAATCAAATTAATTCCAAAGCAGCATAAACATTACCATATTAATTAACCCATTGTGGAAATGTCACTGCCCGGTTTCGTCTGTGTGCACTGGAGGTAAGCTTGAGAGGTTTACACTGGCTTTGCGAGGCTAGTCAATATGCTTGTAAACGTTTTGTGGCAGTTGTGATTTCTATGATGAACGGTACAAAAATGTTGAAAACTAAAAAGGTATAACTCACTGTGAAGTTGACTCCAGAAAGGTCTTCTTCATCGTTCTCCTGCAGCCAGTCGTAGAAGTCCTGGGCGTTATCGGTGGGGTCTCCTTCTCCATAGGTGGCCATGCAGAATATAGCCAGGGAGTTTTCAATCTCAGAGAGGCGAGACAACTCTGCCTGTGTTGGAGAGCAAGTTAAAGTCCATGTAAAACAATAGTAAATATGTGTTTTGAGTTTGTCACACCATAGAAAAATATGTTATTGACCACCCAGCCAAATTTGAATGATTAAAAAAGTTGCCAAATATATACAATTAGATTTCAAAATTGGGAAAAAAGAATCATTATTCTCTGCTTTTAGACGCTGGGGGCGTATCCGCTGAAGGCGCCAAACCATGCCCATTCGCCCATCCATGCACATTGTCAACCGTCAAATAATAATTTGTCAAACTGTCAAACTCTCGACTGAGCGTGACAAGCAGTGACACAACTGCGCTCTGGTTGTAGGGGCAGGGCAATGCTAAGGGGGATCTCGATGCGTCATCAGGTGCCCCTTACGGTGGTAAAATGGTGAAAAACAGAAAAACGGATTAAGTCCACAATTCAACACTACATAGTTTTACAGTGTTTTCAGCAATTACTTTCTAACGTCTTTAGAAACAAATCTCAGAACTTGCTTTCCATGGACTTTAAGAACGGTTGAGAGACTACCTCGTTTCTGTTATCTGTAGCTTGGAATTATTAAGTATTTTGAAGTACGAAGTGACCTGGAGTGAATAAATGTGACCCTGACATCACACCTTTTCTCCACTAATCAATAACTAAATCTATAATAAAAGCTCAACTGCTCAAAACGTAAATCAGTAATGCAAACTAATGCAAACTTCTGCATTCGGCAGAAGATCAAAGTTGAAGAACAAGTGCTCATTTAAAGTACATCATGTTGCATGTACAGTGAATTAATTGAAACTGATACCATCATTTCAGGAGCAAAAAAAATATGAAAAGAGCATTCTTATGTCTTGTTACAAATTACATTTTAAAACTGGACAGCTACATCCAACTAAAAATACATTGTTTACGAAAGGAAGCCCTCCACAAAGCATACAACCATGCATTTCAGTGTTGAGCACTTCAGCACTGATTTTTTTCCCATGACAGCATTACAAAACATTCTCTGGCAGCTATCTGGCAGAAAACAGCCAACTGACCATAGAGGAATGTTTACTTGAACTACTAGCTGCAGTTTCTTTTAGCGACTCCAACTTTTTTTTTTTTTTTTGGAGTGCTGCTCCAGAGGTTATGAATTACCATGTCATATTCCTCGGGGTCGGCAGCCATTCCCTTCATGCCGTAGCGCTGAGCGTCTTTGGATAGCCGGTTGGCAAACTCTTCTGCTGTACCCGTCTGGGAGCCATAGAACACAATGATGTTCTTGCCCTGGAAACGATTCAAATACAATATATTAACAGTGTGCTGCTTGAAGAGAAGAATATTAGACGAATAAAAACAATCCATCTTCTGTTAGCAGCAGACTCATGCCAGAGCTATAATCATGGTGGCTTGTACAAGTCCTTTTAAACGGTTCAACATACTGGAAGGATTGGGGCGGGGGGGGGAAAGATAGTTCTTCAGTCTTTCTCTGGCGAATACCGTTTGAAGATATAAGGTTTCTGCAAAATATTAACAGGACACCCTGCCTAGAACGATAATGTCCCAAACTTTGGAGAATATCCAGGACTTGTTTCCTTACTTGTTATCTAGAGCCATTGTAAAGCATGATAGAAGATTTTAAAGTTACTTTTGCATATCAACAACAATACATGAATACACCAGTAAGTAAGTAATCCATGCCTTGGTCTCTAGAGTCATTAGCAAGGCTCGTCTTGCAAGCCTCATGATATCCAAAGTATTTGTGGAAAAACCACAAGAGCTCAATCCCAAACAAAGTAATTGCTCAAAGCGAGCTTGAAAACAGAAGTTCCCATGAGCAAGAGTAACCATTCCAAGCCTTCCCAATCTTGCATTCACAAAATGACTCCATCATTGGAGAAGCCATAATTAAAACACCAGAGATCACTCACCGTTTTCTTCATCTTCTCAATGAAACTAGTTTCTCTTGTGCTGGTGGCCGTTCTGGAGGAAAGAAAAAAGTAAAACATTAAATCATGTAAAAACAATGCAACACTTTGAACATTGCCTTTGGTATTTGCCCAATACAATTGTCTTCATTTGAGAAACTAGCAAAAACAGCTTTCAGTGTTACATTGCTATTCCTCTTGGCCTCTGGGAGGTATGTGTATTGTTTTGTTTATTTCAAGGTACTCTTCATGGCAGCTGAGCCTAACCCTGACCCTGGCAATGTTAGGGGTTCACTTCCCACTGGGACCACCCATGCTAAAAGTGTATGCACTCATCGTATTGTAAGACGTTTTGGATAAAAGTGTCCATCCAATGGCATATATATATATATATATATATATATATATATATATATATATATATATATATATATATATATATAAGCTGGGCCAAAATGTTTCATATCTTCAGCAATATTTATTTGTTTCACCAGTAAAACTACTTTAAAAACAGATGTAAAGCACAGAGACACAGGTCTTGGAGAATCAGAGCAGTACACTTGGATTGGTATCCAAAATATGCGTGTTTAGTTTCCAGACAAACAGAGTTGGATGTAGTGGGGGGTGGTGCCATCAGATCAACTGAAGTGCAGTGTTGGAAATGACAAAGAGCTTTGTGTTGACAGTCGGTCATTCTCCACCGTGAAGTCAGATGGGGATAAAGACAACAGGAGCAGACATGCTGCAATGTCCTAGCACAGCAAGGACTTTCAGGCTTTTTTGTCCTTGTAGCGTGGCAGCATAGACAACAAACTCTGTGACATTGACCTATCCGAGCACAGTCCACTGCTCTGTGACATCCCCACATCGACAAAATTACCTTGATATCAATTATTTTATTATAGAAGGATTGCATCATCTTCCCACCCAGAAATGGTTCAATATTTATTTCTTTAATGGTCTTTTCCACACAGACATTATAATGCCCATTCACACAGAAAGTCACTAAAAGACCAGAGGCTTGCTGCTCTGTGGTTGATGCTTTTTAAAGCTCTCGTGTTTGTTTCAACATATTTTTTTTGCCCATAACTGACATGTACGGTTACATCTTCATCCTGTTCTCCTTAAAAACAGAGGGGACTAAAAGCATTTTTGGTGGTCAAACATCATAATTTGCCCTGTGTGGCGAACCAGACCGGTCATTATTCAATCAACTAGTCTGACTTGTGAAGTTCTTAACTGGCTTGACCGCAAACTAAACTAAATGGACACATTGGGCAAAACATGTAACTGACAAACTGGTTCCAACATTCCTGTTTATTTGATTTGAAGCTGTTGGAGAGGAAAACTAGCCCCTTGGCTATTAGTCAGCAGCCCATACAAGAGATATTTTCCAGTTACCACCAATATCCACTAAAATTAGCAGGAGTGATACAGCAAAATTGCTTATTTACACCTCTAGGGGTCTGGGGGCCCATCTAGGTTTTATCCAGGATTTAAATTTATGGATGGGATCAGATCAAACAACAAATGCAAAGACACCAATGGGGCAAAAGGGGGTCCATTATCACACAAAATAAAAGCCAGTGCCGCTGTATTCACTATCAAAGGCCTGAGCGGACAGCTGCAATTCCCTGTGCAATGCTAAGAAGAAATGTTGGCACCAAGTACGCCATAGTCAGGCGGCAAATGTGCTTCAACAAATAGTGTTAAACATTTGCAAGTCCCAAGTATTTTGAATACATGATGTAACAAGAATACCAAGGATACAAAACGGTAGGGGTGGGAAAAAAAATCTATTCACTTAATGTATCGCAATTTATTTTTAATGCCTGAATTGATTTTGTTTTCTTTCTTTTTTTAACAGTATGGTTTTTACATTAAATGCATACAAGAAGTATACTAAATCAACAGTAGTACATATAACCTTCCCTTAAAACCTCCCAGTATAGTGATGCGCTGCCGAAATAAAAGTCAGAAAGACCGACATTGTTTTTGGAAATACGCCTCATGATATAGTCTCTAGAAGTGTATAATTCAACGTTTTCCCATGGTCTAGTCTTAAAAACGTAAACAAAAAAAACAAAAAAAATCACAAAAGAAAATCGTAATATCGAATCGCAATACATATCGAATCGGCACCCAAGTATCTCGATAGATGGATAGATACTTTATTAAACCCTGAGGAGAAATGTACCCATCGAATCTGGCGATAAGCATAGTGTTCAGGCCCTACAAAACAGGCCTCTTTAGTTTTGCCAGGAGACCCCAGATACACTAGTAACCTCGCCATGTTAAACCAACAAACTAAGTAAACAACGGCACAAAAAAAAATACAGACTGTTCCCAGATGTTACTTGGGTTCAACATTGTTCAAAATCTCTGGATTGATATCGGAAGAAATGTGTTGTAATCCGATAAAATCCACAGACAAATCTCCCATTGAAAACACCTGAAATGTTGCTTGTAGTACTTGCAGCTCATGAACTGCATGAGCACAAAAGTAGCAGCATAGCAGACTTTTGAGAGTACTAAGAGTAACAAGAGTAGAAATAGCCCGAAAGCCGAAAAACATTTTGTGGCATCATGCCATGACAGAAAAAAAAGTGAGTAGTATGTATATTTCTTCTGAATGGCAGTTAGTTACCACTGAGTCACTCGCTTTGCATAACTCATCCAACATTGTACAACTTGTACAATAATGTGCAACTCAACACCCAAAACAACAACACCCAAAACAAAGTCAGCTTACAGGGTTGAACAAACAGAGGGGTCACAGTTGTACTAACCTCTCAGCAGCATCTCTCCTGTCTTCGGGCAGGGAGAAGACGCAGCCCATGGCCAGTAGTGTTATCCACCACCCTGGCTGGGAGACGACCAAGAACTACCCCCCCCACCCTGACCTCCCCCGCCCGCCCCCCACCCCCCCCCCCCCCCCCCCCACGCTCAAACTTAAATGAGGGGGGAAGACAACAACACGCGCATAGGGGGAAAAATAAACCGGTCCGGTAGGGCAATAGACATCTGCACGTCTTCCTAGAGCCACCTGAGAGAAAGCCGCCACCGCAGATCTGAACTCCTGTTCTGTCAAGCCCCGCAGTGTATGTTCCTCACGCGGACCAAAACCCCACTACGCTACGCACACGCGCAGGCAGGCACGCACACACTGCGGTCTGCGAGCCCCGTCAATGTCTGGCAACCGCCGTGGACACAATGGTGGGAAACTGACTTCCCCATGAAAAAAAAAAAAAAAAGAAAAAAGAAAAAGAAAACATCTAGCCAGGCTGCCGACTCACACAAACACACACACACACACACACACACACACACACACACACTGAAACACTCAAGGGCTTAAAAAATGCCTTCCTCTGCATCCCCGCCCCTTTTCCTCTCCAATCTGAAAGGTGTTAGGAACACGAGAACTTCTTGCCGAGCCATTGTGTGCGCTTGGAGACTTATCAGACCACAGCTCCTCCCGTGGACCAGTGGAGGGGGAAAGAGCTGTGAATGGAGGGGCTTTTCTTTCTTTTTTTTGGTAAGTGTCCCCCACCCCCATCCCAAAGGAGGAGAGAGAGAGAGAGAGAGAGCGAGACACACACACACACACACACACACACACACACACACACACACACACACACACACACACACACACACACACACACACACACACACACACACACACACACACCGAGAGAGAGAGAGAATGTCATTACTATGGCAACCTCATTTATCATAAAAGGATTCCATTTGTGACAGTAACTCCAATGGCAAAGCAGCCAAGCCTTCACATAGCAAAAAAAATGGAGGGGAGGGAGGGGGGGAGGGAGGGGAGGGGAGGGAGGAGTGGGGTAAAGAAAATTGTAGGGGAAAAAAAAAAAACCTTACAAAGTAACTAGGGGGGAAAAGAAAGGACTGCTTGTCTTGTGCCTCAACTTTCCACCTTTGGAGAGCACTGACAAAGGAGGCTTGGCCAGCTCTCTCCACATGCTCTCTGGGGACCGTTCCAACCGGGCCTGGAAGCAAAAAACAAAAGCCCGCACAGGAAAGACACGGGAGCCCACGCCCCCGTCATAACAGTTAGGTAACCGGCGCTCCCACCGAGGGGAGGGGAGCGCGTTCATTGAGCACGGGGGGGCGCTTTTTCTGCGCTTTCTGCACTTCCACAGACGACCCGCTTTTCCCAGAGTTTAACATGGCTCTCCTCGAGTCGGCCGCTCCCCCCCCCCCCCCCCCCCCCCAACTGATCCGCTCACGTCCGCCCGCCCATCCTCTGCCGCCGTTATCGCAACTTCCCTGACTGTCGGCAAAACCATGCGTTTTGCCTGCACAGGGCTTCGGGCCGGCAGGGGGGGGGGGGGGGGGGGGGGGGGGGGGGGAGGCGGTGGGGGAAGGAAAAAAAAAAAAACACACTAGTAGCGTTGTCCTGTGGTTTTGGGGAGGCACTGTGCCGTGATCAGAGTACAGCCAAAGGTCAACCCCGAACGAGCCTACATGCGACCACTGATAAGATAATGAGAAGATTAGGGGTGGAGAGAGTAAAGCCTAGAGGGATAATACTTTAAATGACGTGTCACGTTTCCCAAAAAAAGAACAAAAGTGACCCCGTCCATTTGTTTAACCCTATAAACTGACTTTGTTCATTGTTGTTTAGGTGAGGTGAGCAAAAGCTGATGAGGAGAAGGGCTTTGAATGCAAGGTTGTCCATGCTGGTTCATTGTATTTACTTTGTGAACAAATTACGTTTGTGGTATGCATATGACACAACAATAGACTTAAATCATGGTATTTTGTTTGCCTGGGTGTAATGTATGAGAGAAGTTTGACTTGTGATAGCGTACAAACAGAGAGCCTTAAGAAAATGTACAACGAGTAACAGATGATAGGAGAGGAAACAAAGGTCACTGTGGGTAGAGCATTTTTAAATATCTATGGCAATGACCTTTCACACACTTGTCACAAAGAGTTGTTTTATAATGGCTTTTTAACCAGCCACAGGCTGCTTTCTAAAACTGACACATGACATGACAAACACAAGAGGAATGTATGGGGTAGGATTGCCTTTGAGTGATTCATTTTCTGTATGTAGAATCCTTACCAACACTCAGCAAAAGCGTGTATCTACGTGTGAGAAGCAGAAAGACGCAGCGTTTGCCTTGAACCCAATTTTTTCCCTTCGTCAGCATTTCTTTACTTAAAACGACAGTCGGCGGGTAATAGCAATTGCTCAATATGCCTACGCAGGAAATGGTTAAACCAAAAGCATCAGTGTTGTTTTAATGGTGGAAGAATGAGATCGGGAGGGGGGGGGGCTAGGGAAAGAATGCAAGGCAAAGAAAGTTCGCAGACATCGATGGCTAACCAGGCTAACTCATCTAGAAAGCCTGCAAGGACGTCAGAGGTGATGATGATTCCTTGCAAAAAATGCAGGAATCTTATTTTTGCCAATAGCAGACTGGTTTGAGGTTATGAATACATTCTGCCAGCCAATCAAACACAATTGCAGGATGGTTGCCAGTATTGCACACTTTTTGATGATTAATTAACAATAATAAATTGATGAATAAATAATCTAATTAATATAAAAATATATAAAATACATAATTAAAAAAATACAATAATAAAATACATATACTCACGGAGTGTCGAGCTTCTTGAATTCAGGGATTGGTTCAGGCTTTTTGCGGGACATGAACCAATATATGACAAGTCCAGCGATAAGCGAGAAGAGGAACAGATCTAGATTGCTTAGAAGAGGCTCATCTTCGTTCACCATGGGCTCTGGATGGGTGGCATCGGTTTCCACATCCACCATGTTTGCGCTCTACAGAGGGGAAGGAGAGAGACCAAACAGACCTTTTACCGACACTAAGACAAAACACATCACAGAGCTCTTTCCACAAATCACGTTGCTCAAAGACCAGTGATTGGTGGCAAACTAAGGACTCCTATTCATACACAAAAAGGTAGGGACAGGAATCGAGAATTGAGTGGCAATACAATATGTTTGACATTCTGTAAATATTGCAATTCTGTAAATATTGTGGTTAGATATCAGATAAGGCTATGGGTTTAATGTTGATGTTCGGTTACAGGTCCATCATTGTTTTTTAAATGAACGTGGCTGTACAGAACCGAACATAATTGATGTGAATTGACTATAGGGGAATAAACTAGAGAGCTGTAGGATGGTACTATTACTTCAACTAAAGCTGAATTTACAGTTCTGCGTACAGCATGTTTGTGAAGATCCACGTAGGGAGGGATGCGATGCGGGTCTTTGTAGAGCTGCCTGCATTTATACTTCCCCGTCACATTAACATGAACACAAGGGGGCAGTATAGTGTTTCTGACCGGAAATGTACATGAAACAAGCAAATCCGGAAATGGAATTGCCGAGTTTGCACTATTGAAAATATGTTGGAAAAAGCAATATATACCCATGTGAATACAAAACAAAGAAAAAAATATCATAATCATCATCATTTGTAATAAGAAAGTAACATGTAACTTGTTCAGATACTTTGCAGTTGTTGCCATTCATTAAAATAGAAAGACATTTTTTGCACTCTGAGGACTGACGCGGCCTAACCTTTACCCGATGAGTCAAATATGAATGAAAAAGGCTGTGAAGTATACTCAAAAACACGCCAAACTCATTGTTTTTCTACAAATTTTAAATGCAGTAATATAAAAAAGACATTCTGAATCGCCCCCCCCCCCCATCCTAATAAAAGGTACGATGTGTCATATAGAGAGCTAAATAGAGAGCATATAGAAAACAGGTTTCAAGCTGGCTGCTTAAATGAATGACATCAAAAGGGCTGCCCCCTAATAGTCAACTAACCATTAGTCAATCGGCAGAGGCTTAGTCGACTAAGTGTGCTTGTAAAAATGTATATTTTAAAGGCTGATTATTACGGTGTTGTAATAATGTAAGGTTACATCTGTAAGGTTAACAGTGTTTCTTCTGTCGCCCTGGAACTCAAACCATTTTCTGATGCCCCAAAAAATACATTGAAATAATTACATTAAAAGTGCAACGATTAGTTGACCATCAGCTTGAAATGACGACTACGAAAATCATGGGGGCAGCCCTAGACATCACCATGACTCAAGGATTACAACTGAGGACCTTCAACTGAGCTACCATTGGTCTAGACAAAACAATGGTTATTCTTCAAATGAATTACCAACCTCTGGTGAAAGCAGCAAAAACAATTAACAAGTAATTAACCAACGTTTACTTACTTACTAACTAACAAAGTTTACAAATACAAGCCTGGGAAAAAGTCACAGACACAAATCCTGATAAGCTGTTGTAAAATCTCCATGAATGAACACCATGACCATGATAATCAAGGTTGTTTCAAAAATGTAGCCATGACAACTACTTTCAGTGACTTCCCTATGGGGAAAGACTTGTGTCTTTCCCCAAAGGGACTGTGTGTGCGTAATGTGCATGCATTATTTTGAAAAAATTTAGCAGTGTGTGATGTGACGAAAATGACGAAACCTCCAGTGTTTCATAAATGATGAGTTTCTAAACCGCAAAGTTTCCAATCAAATCTTCTATGTTCAAGATTGTTGAAAGCTTGTGTGTTGTCATCTAGATAAAAGGACATCTAAAAGCATAACCTGATATTTCATTGTATGATCCTCTTTTAGTTTTCTCCTATCAGTTAGTGGCATAGTTAATGATCACAGGCTTCTCTCGGACAAAAACCCTTCAGTGGCCGTAGTCAGACTCTCTTGAGAATTATGCAATACAAAAATACTAAACCTGTGTTTTAATAAAACAACATTAACCACATTTAACTGTCCAATAAATATCACATTTTGTCTGAGTAGTATTTAACAGAATAGTAGACTAAATACAATTAAAATAAAAGTGTGGAGATTAGGGACCACATATTCACCATTAACTAGATGCTTCTTAGCATGCATATTAGTAGCATATTGGCTCTTTATTAGTCATTATAAAGTACTTATTAATGTCTTATTCTGCATGACCATATTCTACAACTACTAGGCCATTACCTAAGAGTTTTACCTCAATAACCTCCTAATTACTGCATATTAATAGTAAGGATCTTAGTATGTTTTTCTCAGTATGGGCCTTATAAGGTGGTAGTACCACAAGAATAGTCATTCTCCCTTAATAACACATATTAAATAAGAATAAGGTCTGTTGATTGCAGTAGTTGTGTGTTATAATGGATTTACTAAGTGTGATGAGGAGGCAACTTGAGAATAGGGAACGTGTGTTGGTTAATACGTGTCAAACTACTAGTGAATTAGTGATGAGCAAGACCTGACATCAGAATGGGGAACATAGTCTAGATAGAGTTAGAATGACTTAAGTTAGACTTATTTGGACGCTAGTAACACTTGGAAGAATAGAAAAACAACTTTCTTACTTCCTATCAATAAGCAGTAATTAGGAGGTTATTGAGGTAAAACTCTTACTTAATGGCCTAGTAGCTGTAGAATATGGTCATGCAGAATAAGGCATTAATAGGTGCTTTATAATGACAACTAGTAAATGGTGAATATATGGTCCCTAATTTAAAGTGTTAAAAAAGTGTGCTACCAAGCACCATGAATGTGAAATCTGAGAGTTAGCCAGAACCAAGTAGGCATACTGTACTGGGCTCCGGTAACATAAGCTTGCTAATGGGCCTTTCTCACCCATCTGGACGGGAAGGCACAGTGACACAGAGGCACAGGCTGGAGAGCGAAGCCTCAGCCTAGTGTTGACAGGTACGCACGTACAATCACACACACTGGACACACTTAAAACACATCCACGCTTGCAGCCATGTCTCTTTGGAGACATGTTGGCTACATAGATGACCCACGTTGCACTCGTAACAAATGCTGCGACATGAAGTTACAGCAATGTTATGCATTCGCCAGGTGCATTTACACCACACTTACAAATATTGCAGCGCACATTATCTACAATGTCGACACAATGTGTTGGACACAATGTGTCCCAAAAAGGTCATTACAAAAATGACACTGATTAAATAAAAATGCATTTAAACAAGGCCAGTGTAAATGTAAGTGCTATGGTAACCAGTTAACCTCTCTTGATTGACTATTGTACAGAAATGTGTCAAAGTAAAGAACAAACAAGAGTAATCACCATCATTTGTAATACACAAAAAAACCTAACATGTTACTTTGCAGTTGTTGCTCTTCATAAAAAAGAGCAAACAGACTGAACTGTGTGTGCACTGTGAGCAGTGTAACCTTTACACTGAGGCACATACAAATACAAACACAGCAGCTTACAGACACTATGCATAGCACAACAACATTAACATTAACACTCACTGGCCTTGTTTGTTTGTTTGTTGTTTGTTTTTTCTGCATTTGCCTAACCAAAGACGACCAAAAAGCAAAATGGATGGTCATTTGCAGTCCTTGACTTCTGGAGGTTCTGGGTTTATATATATATATATATATATATATATATATATATATATATATATATACATATACATATATACATACATATATATATATACACATACATACATATATATATATACACATACATACATATATATATATATATATATATATATATATATATATATATATATATATATATATACACATATATATATATATACACATACATACATACACACACACACACATACATACATACATACATACATACATACATATATATATATATATATATATATATATATATATATATATATATATATAATATTAAATAAAAGGATTTCCCAATCACTTGGTGATGACATGGGATCAGACGCAAAAAGCACAGGACGTCCTTGTAATTGGGACTATGAGGCCCTGGGTTGACTCAGCACTGACTCAATGAAAACTTTAATTAAAAGTGTGTCCACCAAACCAGACCAAATGACGTTGCGTCACTTAAAGATATCCTACCGCAATGCTCAAAAGTTAATGTCGACAATGTCATGTCATTTAACGCCAAGTGTACACGAGTAGTGACATCCCTCACAGCGTTGGCATGCTAACGTGAATTGCAATTAAAAACGGTTAACCTGAACCATTACGGTGGCACGCAATGTACAGCGTTGGCTGTTTCGCGAGTGTACATTTTAAACCCCCGGTGAATGACAGAAACCGAGAAACCAAATCGCCATAATACCGTAAATCACGGTGTTGTAACTTTATGATAACGCTTACCTTCGCGTCTCCCGTAACAAGCACTGCACTCAATGCGGAAGAAAACTTTACGCCGTCCGCGGACCGAACCAAGCTGGCGCGTTAGGGAGGGGTGCCGTTTCGGCTCGAGCGAGCGTCTAAGCAGGTTTCATCGACACGGCGTTTAAACAGCGTTATGCACAGAAAAAAATGACCACGTGTAGTTATATCCCCTTTAGCGTTCATGCGCAGTTTGTGTTTGCTTCAGACACACTTTGACGGGGGTTTTGTAGACATGGAATAGCCCCTAGCCCTTAGCCAATTGCAACGTGCGTAATGTGGATGCGCAGGAACGCGCGGGGTCGGGGTTACGTAATCCATCTGAAACACGGCGGACTGGACGGACGCGCTGAGGAGACGCACGTAATGTCAAGGCCACGTGACTGGCAGGCGCACCATGCAAAATACAGACGTGAAGATAAATGAATGGGCCAACACTGACGCACAGGGACAAGGACAACTTTATTAATCGGAAACGATAATAATCAAACTGGACATGGACACTGGACATGAGATAATAAAAGGCGTGTAGGGTAATAGTCTGGGGATGAAGGATGCCCATTAATGACAGTGATTAAAATTTTGTGTAGTAAAATGTACACAAAAGTCAAATGTAAGAAAAGTAAAATGTACACAAAAATACAGTACAGAGTTGCCTACAGCTGTTGCTCATTAAACCTGCCTGGGCAACTTTTTATTTGAGTACACATATAGGCTAGTATTTTCTATTTTAGTTAATAATAATTAGAATGAATATAGAGGATATATTAATTCAGGCAAATATTTAGCGAATACAAACATACTTTCACAAAAGCTTACCCCGCATAAACTGTAAATGAGTGAACATTTTGATTCAAAATACAACTTATTAAAGAACAGCGGGCCATCATTCAGTGTTTTTCTTGAAGACAGATACGGTGTTATGAAATTGTTGGGATGATTTTCATTGTGCATCATTTATTCTTTGCCTTCGTCTCATTCTTGCTCTTGACCTTGTGGCGTACCACGGCGACGGTGGTGAAGAAGTTTCCGGTGAAGAGAATGAGGAAGCACAGACCGCACGCCAAGACCTGATATAAGATGAAAACACACGAAGAAGAAGAATATTTAGGGTGTTTGATTAATGTTTTAAACACAAGGAGGACATCGGACATTACATAAAGCAGACAAAAAGTTACAATCACATGTATTTACTATTATTATTAATATCATGAATAATGTGTTGTTTATCTCCTTGTTGTACTGCTGGGCTACACAAAGGTTATGTAAGACAGGGGGCACACTGACCTGCCATTCCTTACAGTCTGGGAGCTGAGCCATCCTGAAGAGAGAGAGGCTATTGAAGAGCTGCCAAAACTGTGACACAAACACACAAACACACACACACACACACACACACGCGCACAAACACACACACACACACACACACACACACACTTAGAAGCTAGACCTCATCTGGTATTGTGTCCTGTGGTCTGAAACATGACAAGGCATCATGTGTGGTGAGATAAGCAAGTTGTCCCGGCTGGGCATGATTCAGCAACATTTGTCACAGAGCTGTGAGATATTGCTGGATCTCAACGGCACACACTCACATGACCGAAAAACAGGAAGGGCAGGAGAAACGTCAAACCTCGCCACATCCACGACTGAAATCCCTCTGAAATGGCATTTACAGAACCGTGTGTTATACATAACAAAGTATTTCCTCAGAGCTGAAATGTGCACAGTCGCCTAATCTAATTTGCCGCCGTCAGTTCTTTTTTCCTGGCGTGAAAAAGCGTCAGGGGTTTCTAGCGGGAGTGTCTCACCCATAGTGAGGTCCATGTTGTGTCTTTCTCCTAACGCTCGAAGTCTATACAGACAGCCGCTCTGATAATAGTATTGGAGACACTGGACAAAACCTGCGGGGACAACGCAAAACACAATTTCATTTAGTTTTTTTGGCTTTGTTATTTGGGTGAGGTGACGGCAGGACCCGTGTTGTGGTGTCCAGTGTGTGAGTGGTGCGTCGGGCCCTTACTTTGATACAAAGAGTAGCCGAGAAACGGGTTCCGGAAAGCCTGGTACAGAATCCCATCTGGCCTTATGGGTAAAAAAAGACAGAGAGAAAGAATCCAGTCATGCGCTCGTAATGCCCATTCAAGTACCGCTACACCGAATCTTGAGGGGACAAACCGTCCGGCGAGAGTCAAAGTAATTTTACATCAGATCCTCATTTGGGTTTAGCGCCTTACCATGTCAGTATGACTCCGGATAAAAAGGCAGAGATGTAGTGATGGAAAACCCACCAGCCTTTGATTCTATGATATGAATGGTACAGGTGATTAGAGAGGACAGGATCACAACACAAGAAGTGAAACGGTGGTGCAGGTGTTTTTTTTTCCCATACACATTGTTTGTCCCCCTGGTTTCATTGGAAGACGAAACCTACACTGACCTGGATCCGTTGGTGATCAGGACGCTCTCTCGGATCGTCAGCGTGCAGTAGTACCACACCAGGAGAAAGTGGAGGATGGCATCAACAAATCTAGCGTTGTGGACACACACATACACACACACACACACACACACACACACACACACACACACACACACACACACACACACACACACACACACACACACATGTGCAACTTAAGACATGTGCAACTGTTGTGGAAAAAAACTTTGTATACCATTACACGTCTGCAGCACTGCATGTACCTGTGAGATAAAATTAACTACAACCAAAATCACTGACTTGAGGTAGTTTACATATATCAAATAACAATCTTGAGTAAAGTAACAAATCAAACAAAACAAGTGTACCAAATATGAGTCAACATAAAGATGCGTGGCAACCTGTATGAGCACAATGAAAACCACATCCACCCAATAAATATGATTGTAGAATCCACTCAGAGTATGCAATGATTAAGCTTTAAAGATAACGGTAACTTAATTAAACATGTGTAAGTAGAATAGAGACAAAGCGACCAGAGTGTGTGACTGTAAGTGTCTCTTCCCAGGTGTACTTTTACGACAGTCACAGGATTATCTGTTGACCCCCTCTGATGGGAGACAAAAGGGGTGAATACAGATGTGTGTGATTAGACTCATTGGGCGCTTACATTATCTTGCTGTGTAATTAACCACTGCAGGGTAAACAAGGTTGATCCCCGTGTCGGCAGGATGGTTACGGGAGTGTTTAGGTGATTTGGTCCCCCTGACCAGTGACTCTGTCCTGTTCCTCTCAGGACAACCCTGAGAGTCTCACTATATTGGGGGCACTGAACATCTGAGGTTTATTTATATAAGAGTCACCCATCTGTGATTCTCTGTATTTCTCCACATTTATTAGATTCATATAGCATAACGGCAAGATAATGATGTATTATCATTAAATGTAAGAGTCAATTTCTCTCACGCACTAGATTGCTTGTTAACCAACTCACGCTGAATGACATGGACAAGCGGAAACTAAAGGCACCATGGCTATAGCTTACCTGTACTTGATAAAGAAGTAGCAGATGAAGGAGAAGATGAGCAGTATCACCGTGAGGCACAGCTTGAACGTTTCATACTCATCCTTGTAGGCGAATCTGAAACGAAAAGCAAGAATTGACACAGAGAGACACAGAGAGAACAAATCTCAAGGACAAAGTAATCTCTTGGGAAGGGCTAATATTTAGGATATTTTGCTGGAATAATCTTCCCTAATTGGTATGGCATTTATATATTATGTGATAAGTAATCACAATGATGGCAAGATGATAGCAAGTTCGAGGCTATCTAGTATCTAGACATAACAGAGAAGAATGAGAAGAATGATTCAATTCATTATTATCATACTCGTATCTTTTATTATGGGAGTAATACCTTTGACAGAGTGCTTACTTTGCCTGCTTGCTGAGAAGAGTCACATTCACATTTCCCAGGACCAAGTTTAGATAAATCCTGCGAAATAAATGAAAAGCAAATTGTCAAAATGTTAAATCACTTCATTTAACTTTTGGACAAGGTCAGAAACTCTTATGGTTCGACATTTAAACAAAAATTATAATCTTTACCCATTTTTCTTGGGAAGAAAACTTTTCATTTCCAAGAAAATATTTGGTCTTGTCTTGATTTGTCCATTCATAACCTCTAAGGATTTGGCTTCTTCCTCTGTCAGGTCTTTACTGCATCTTGTAAGGTACACAAAAAGATGAACGTAAAGATGCTGAAGCATATTGTTGCATTAACTTGTTGTAGTATTTGTTGTGTGTGCATATTTTCATGTGAGTGTGTGCGTGTGTGCGTGCGTGTGCGCAGAGCATCCACCTCTTGACTGACTGGGACATCTCTTTTAATCGTCGCAGCTGATTGGAGATCGAGGAAGAGCAGCTACTCTGCAGCTTGGAAAGCTCATCTAGTTTCTGCAGGTAGATCTTGTATGTATCCTGGATAACACGTTGAAGGACATAGCATTCAGCAATACAGACCTCAAATAATATTTTATGGGTGTATATTGTTCATAGCAGACACAATATAAAACACCATATTATATATTATAACATAACGTTGAGAGATTTACAATATAAAGAGATATATAATATCTAATATATCATTACAGACATTACATTTGGTTTTGTGACTATATATGCTCCCCTATATCCTACCATATAAAGGACACTGTAAACCCATTCCTACCTGAATGTGCTGATACTGCTCGTCCACACATTTCCACTCCTCTAGGATCGCTGGCAAGCTCTGGGACATTTTGTATCTTTACATGAAACTGTAAGTAGACTTGGAACTAGACGCTGAAGCACTCAAGACTTAAAAGTATGAATGCTAAAAACAAATCTTCATTTAAATGTTAACTGGAATATATCTTCCAGGGTGTCAAACACAACTTCGGTTTATGGTTTTAAAGCGAACTTTGGCTTATGATTGATGTTGACGTGGAGATTGTTCTGCTGAAATACGCCCTTTTATCACTTTGTTAATCTGTGTCTTACACAATCAGGGTGCAGGCATGTTAAGTCTACTGCTACACAATGAAACAATACTCTATAGAGTGGGCTATCTCATGAGATTCATTCAGAACCCCTCAGCATGAATCCAACAACATTACGGGGGATAGATGTTGCTGTGGTGCTTGTTTTGAGGAGGACTCCTATTGCATATTTACCTCAGGTTTACCTGTGGGTATTTATTTATTCATTTTTGTTGCACTTTGTGCAACAGCATGCAGCATGCAATGCAGCCACATCTAGTGGATTGGAGGGACTAATAACTGTTGTACATCAGTGGTTCCCAAACATTTTGAGAACCACTGATTTACCATTGAATACACGTCCTTTTTCTGAGGAAAAACTCCCAGGGTTTCATACTTTCATTTCCCAATTTCTCACTGCAATTGACATGTCTACACGTCTACGTGCGAGAATTTTAAAAAAAAGTTGATATATATAGCCTATATATATATATATCTTTATTTATTTTTTCTAAATAAATGAACTTGTAAAGATCCTTGCACCCTTAAAATCAAGAGGGCTTCATGACCCCCCATGGACCTGTGGCGCCCCCTAGTGGGGTCGGGAACCACTGCTGGCATACTACTAATAATAATGACCGCTGGATTAAAAAAAAATCCAGTTATCCGGTTTGCGGTTCAAACACGGGACTCCTCTGGTATACCATGTACATATATATATATATATATATATAATATCGTGTACATCATATACATTTATTACATTTATGACGAGCATAACAAGGTTTTAACTCAACAACAGAAACCCCCCACAGTCCGACCTTTTGGACTGTGCCGGATACGTCGCGCATGCGCTGTGTCGCCCGCGTTAGTTAGGCGACCGCTAACTCGCGCTGTGAGTGAACCCGGTCGGTATCGATCCCAAGTGGCAGTAACCTAGGTAACTACAACTCTCTTTTTTATATACGATAAACACGATACTACATCCATAGCTAGACATGTTCACATGAAAATGAGCTACAGTACGGTAGGACGAGCTAACCTTAGCGGCTGCCCACACAGACTAAGTTAAAAATCGTTAAAAAATGAGTGTTGAGGGGGATGTCTTCATTGATGACTCGTTTCATTGACACACCGACGAGACGAATGGCCGTTGCTGTCAGGTGTGTCTACGGTCTTCCTCCAGCTCGGAGGTCGTGGTGGCATGTCAGGATAATACTGTCTTTATGTTTGTTTATATATTTATTTAGTAGGATGTGTGCTGCGGTGTACCTGCTGTCCACGGTGACGGGCTACGTGCTGACCTCTGCCCTCCTGATGAAGTGTCCCACCCTGCTGCACCGCAGGAAGAGGGAGGCCTTCACCAGCAGACACATCTCCCATCGTGGAGGTGGGTCTAGGTTCAGATTAACGTGTGTTATGTTATGTTTTCTAAATTGATTTTTTTGTTTTAGCTTTGTTTTTGGTTGTAAATCCATATGTCTTGTGCTTTCCTGTCCATGTCGGTGTGTAACACCTCCCAGTCAGGAGGAATTTAAAAATGGAAGAGCCTTCTTCTTTATGTTACAGGGGCCGCTGAAAATCTGGAAAACACCATGGCAGCTTTTAAACAGTGAGTGTGAGCTTTTAAACTATAATAAGCAGGGCTGTCTAAAACCCGGCAGAAGTTTGCAAAGCGTCAAGGTGGGAACCAGGGAGCGTCTTATCTTGTGTGTGCACATTGTTGTGTATGGTTATGTGGACGTTCGAGATACAGTGTGTTTGCCACGTATAGAACCAAAGTTTTGATGTCCAACTGCTGTGTGTGTGTGTGTGTGTGTGTGTGTGTGTGTCTCTCTCCATACAGTGCTGTGGATGTAGGTACAGACATGCTGGAGTTGGACTGTCACCTGACCAAAGATGAGCAGGTGGTGGTGTCACACGATGCTAACCTGACCAGGGCCACCGGCATTGAAGGCTGCATCTCGGACGTAGCGTACGCCGTGAGTAGCCACGCTCCTTTTAATCATCCCATAGTCATCCAGACAGTCCAAAACAGACTAATCCCGGTTTCAAACATGGCTTTGGTACTCTTGGTTCGTTCTTTACAAGTAGGTTGTTTGAAATGGGATGTTGTTTTGTAGGTTTGATCTAAAAATAAGAGCTTACGCTAGGATGTAAATTGATCCACTTGGTTAGGATAGATGGGGGAAAAAAGCACTATTCTATTCTGCAGAGTTATGCAAGATGAAATGAAACAGCTTCGAAACATGCCTGGAAGCTGTGCAAGGTCTATTTGAAGTTCAAGGTAGAACAAGACGTGCTCATCCACAGTTGTCTCCACAGTCACCACATCAAAGCCACGTCGAAAAAGGGGAAACATAAAACGTCAAATCACAAGTTTCATATCACAAGTTTCAAAAAACCACAAGCTTCGTGTCACATGTTTCAAAACTCTTCCAAGCGTAAGATAAAAGATGATGTGAATTAGTTTTATTTACATTTTATTTTGAATCTTGGTTGATGTTTCCACCTGTGGTATGTGTTCTGTGGCAGGATCTCCCCAGTTACCTTTGCAAGCTGGGTGTCACTTTCCAGAGAGGTAAGCACATCACATAACATATCTGTGTGAAAATATGAATTTACACATACACACTCCAGATATGTGATGACTTGAAGTGGAGAAGTTTCTGTACGTCTAGCGAAGGAGCTTTTGAATTGTAACATGCTAGTCGTGTGTTACATTTCAACAGTGAATGTCGTTGGCGTGACCTCGTCTGGCGCGTGTTGTTTGTATGCCTGGCAGAGTGTTACTGCGAGGCGGGAGAGGACAAATGCATGCCTCTGCTCAGGGACGTGTTCGAGGCTTTCCCCAACACCCCGGTCAACGTTGACATCAAGGTCAACAACGACACGCTCATCAAGAAGGTAGCTATCCATCTCTTCCTGCTCGGACCTCTTGCTGTTTTCTTTTGCATACAACGTATTTAAATGAGAGAGTTATTGTTTTATTTAACATTATTTAATAATGTATTTATTTTTGTTTTATACATGTTTTATGAGTTTCTGCTTGTTGTTAATAGATTCACTTAGTCCACCATGAGTTTATTGATCTGTGATATATTTCGATATTTCTGCTTGCTCTTCTATTTATGTGAATCACAATCGACGAAGAGAATAGTGGGAAAAGTACAAACCACATTATTCTAATATAGTGTTGGCAAGGAGGAGACACAATCTCATAATAGCCTTATGACATTGGTATTGAGAATGGGACCACATGTCAGGTCTATCTTCCCAGGTCTCTGAGATGGTGATAAAGTACGACAGAGAGCATCTCACTGTGTGGGGCAACTCCAGTAACAAAATTGCCAAGAAGTGTTACAAAGAGGTGAGTCACCACAAGCAGAAAGACATATATACTCACTGTAATAATAATAATAATAATAATAATAATAATAATAATAATAATAATAATAATAATAATAATAATAATAGTAATGGAGAGTGAATGATTAAAAGCAAAAATAGTGTGTTGTTGGTATATAGTTATTTATATGGGATTCCGTTAATAAGTGTGTGTGTGTGTGTGTGTGTGTGTGTGTGTGTGTGTGTGTGTGTGTGTGTGTGTGTGTGTGTGTGTGTGTGTGTCAGAACCCTCGTATTCCAGTGTTGTTCAGCTTGCCCCGGGTTCTGCAGCTACTGGGCCTCTTCTACACCGGACTTCTGCCCTTCGTCCCCCTCAAGGAGCAGTTTCTGGAGATCCCCATGCCCTCCATTATCACAAAGTAAGAACACACACAACACACATGAACACATGTATTGGTAAGTGTGTAATTTGGTTAATCAATTAATTTAACACATGCCATTTGGTGGAGATCGAAGGCCCTGGCAGTGTTAATTCTACCAATTGACTATTAGAAAAACTGCTGCTACTACTGACGTTTTTAATCTAATAATTTAACACTTAGCGGATAATAACATTTATTAATACAAATATTTGTACAATTTAAGAGACTAAAGGAACCTCTTTCTTTATTTGGGACTGTAAAAGTAGGACTTAGAGTGTGATCATAATGCCATCGTGTCTTTTCGAAGGTTGCAAGTTGTTTTATTTCATTGTTTATTAGGACATTTAAAACCTAAATATTTAAAATATGCTGTGTGGTTAGTTCATCTCCTGGCTCACTCCACTCGGGTTTCAGTTTCCATTGTATCGCTCCCACGCAGGAGTACCGCAGTAGTCTTCAAGTGCACGCCATTTGACTGCAGGTCAGGCACACAGTCCCACTCCACGGCAGCTTATAAACACACATCACAGGCCCCTGAACCAGACCTCAGGATCAGTAGGACTAAGCCTCTGTGAAGGAGTGCGTTAAGTCAAGTGTGTCGAGGGGGGGGCAACAATGGTATCCATACACGTCAGTCAGCATATGTAATAATACGTCTATATCGCATACAATAAATCAAAGAGTGTTTGATTGAGTGAGATTTAATCAGCGTTTCACCGTTGTCATGTGGCTTTTTGGCTTGGACAAAGAGAGAGCGACCAAAAGCAGGCAACTGTTGCATCATCTGGGTGAACAATGCCACAGTTGCCTGCTTTTGGTCGCTTCCAGCCCTGGCAGAACTTCCCTAATGTTCTGGGGCCTGTTTGGCACCACAAGGTCCTTTTTCTGAGGAAAAAAACTCCCAGGGTTTCATAATTTCACTTCCCAATTTCTCACTGCAAATGACACATTCGGCTCTAATTTTGTCCATTGCCTCTATGGAGCCAAACTCAATATAACTGTCTTGGTAAGTCCTCTTTCTTTTTGAGAAGTTCAGCATTCTCTTCTCCCCGACGCTTGGTTATTTTTCCATCAGCTCTTTGTTTTGGGACCAGGTAATGTAGCTTAGGTCTGTGAATACTGCTGGGGTTTATGTCTACACGCATGAGAATTTTTTTTTTTTTCTAAATGAATGAACTTCTAAAGAGTCTTGCACCCTTAAAATCAAGAGGGCTTCTTGACCCCCTGTGGAGCTGTGGTGCCCCCTAGTGGGGGTCGGGACTCCCCAGGTTGGGAACCACTGCCTAAAACTATAATCTTGCATAAAATGAACTATTTTGGATTACAATTCGTGTCTATTTTGTCAGCTGTCCTATTCATGAAACGTTTCCACGTTGTCTCACAGACTTAAGGATCCTAGCCAACTAACCAGGACCCAGCGAATCATCACATGGCTTGCAGATTCGTAAGTGTGCAAACACACACGCACACGCACACACACACACACACACACACACACACACACACACACACACACACACACACACACACACACACACACACACACACACACACTTTTAGGAATTTTGCTCAGACTAAAGCCTTACTGCTGGTCCCTCCCTGTACCAATCAACACATCTTCTTGTGACTATACCTGCAGTTGACTCATCTTTGTTTGTCTTTCAGCCTACTGATGAGGAAAGCTCTGTTTAACCATCTAACGGCCAGAGGAATACAGGCAAGATTCATAATTATATATAACAATTAACTAATCTCTTGACAAACTATTAATAATAAGCATAGCTTAAAGTGTATATAGTAAAAAGGTGGTGTTGGTCCACCGTCTGTTTGTTTACATATATTTGCACATATTTTGTGCCACTGCAGCAAATGCAAATATATAGACAGTGTCATGTAGAACAAAGTAAATGTCAATATTTAATCTATCTAATCTAATATTTGATGTGTCACAGTATACGTATCGCTTATGTGTATATGTAGAGCTATAGAGAAGGAGCTACTTGTGATACAAAGTTGGAACTTATCTGCAAATATACGACCAAAGACGGGTCTAGACACATTGGCCCACTGATCAACGGAGCACTTGTACTTCATTGTATTGAGTCTCTGTCAGAACCTGTTGCTGTGGTGCTTTTATATAAAAAACAATGTATCATAGATTATGTTTCATCATGACCTTGATCTGGTAATTCATGTAGGCTAGAGGTAGCGGTGCATTCAGACCGGGACTATTCAACGCACAACGCAATATTTGGTGGTTTTCAACAAAGCTCTGGTGTAACAACTGTTTCAATAAACAAAATTGTGTTCCCAGATCACTTCTAATGTACAATTTTGAAAATGATTATTCCCTAGTTTGAAGTGCAGCTTCTTTGACTAAATGTTGCTAACCTATATTTTATAAGGCTGATAAAAAATAGAAGAGTGGGCATTCTTCAAAGCAGTCAAAGTGTTGGCTTTCACTTACATCATCTGATGTTTACAGTTAGATTTTTACAGTTTACGTCCAGAAAAAAACTATGACAAAATAGTCAAATAATAATTGGGAGTCTTTGCGCTACAGCACATCAATTAAATGATTGTCCTTTGCTCCAGCGATAACCGACAGCCACACTATTAATGGCTGACAGAAGCATTATGGGGCGTTATGTTCCCCATCTGTTTCTTATGGCTCAGTGTATGAGTCATTCTGTCCGCTCCCCTCCGCAGGTGTACATCTGGGTGCTGAACGACGACGAGGACTTCCAGAGGGCGTTTGATTTAGGAGCCACGGGTGTCATGACAGATTTTCCCACCAAGCTTAAAGACTTCATAGAGAGGAATGGCATTACTAAGCCCTAGTGACCTGCCAGCTTACCACCACCACCACCCCCGTTCCCCTCTCCCCTCCCTCCAGCTTAGCCTACAAACTGACTGACCAGCCAAGACCTCAGCACGTGGCTGGGGGACTGCGTGCCATTCCAGCCGGGATGTCCTCAACAGATTTCAACACCTTGCAATGGGGAGCCCTCGCCTCCAATACTCTTAATACTCTTGCAGTCAATGAAAAAAACAAACATTGCAACAAGCAAACTCGACACCGACAAAATATATTTGTGCACTTGTTTGCGCTTGCAGGTGGAAAACGGTGAAAGTCGGACTGTCTTCTCCTGCTCCTCCTCCGTGTTTTGATTACCTTCACGTGTCCTCGGAAGAGTTCTGAGATAAATGTGTCCTTGGAAGGGTGTCAATGGGCTGTTTACACTGTGGTCCTCCTCACACACACACAACCCTGATCCCTTGCAGCATGCGGGGTCGTCTCAACAACGTTTTAATGTTGACCGTAGAAAACTGCAACACTTTACTCCCAGGTTCATATCTCGCAATGCTGATAAAGCCATGTTTTGTTTTGTTTTTTCATTCCAGGGGTTGTTTCAAATGTATAGATATGTACTATGTTGTCATCATTACCCTGCCTTATTTTTTTATCACTTTTATCACTTTTAATTGGGAGATTGTGAATTGGTAATACCAACAGGGGTAGCTGTGGCTATGAGGTCCACAACAAAAACTGTTACTACGCAAGGTACAAAGTAATAGATGAGGCAAATATACTGATATGGGACTTTAATCCGATGTTTCAAGAATTATTGTGAACTATATTAGCTGAGACAATTGACATCATATTTATTTTCACTGACAAAAATTTACAATATGGAGATGACTTGATGTGTGTAAAGGCCACTGAGATTACATGCCCCAAAAGTTGTTTAATGCTAATGATGGTGTGAAATGAATGTAGGTTTGTGCTGTGGTGAGGTGTTACTGATTTTTTTCAGTCTACTGATATGTTTGTGTAGTGTTTGATATTGAGTGTCATGTCCCTGATTTCGTGACTTGTACGACTGACACTGGTGTTAATTGCATTTAAATGGTTAAAAATATATATATTTTTTGTAATGATTTATTGAATTATTGTGTGAAATGCTGTTCTCTTCTAGAAATCGTATTACCCATGTGTGGAATGACGTGAATAAGGGAAAATCTGCCAATTCTGCCAATTGTATATAACCACAATGTATGTCACATTGTATTTGTTTATGCGATTTGAACACAATCTGTTCAACCTTGTCAAAGATCCCATTAAGATTCCTTACATTTCCATGTGTTGGCTATGTATGCTTTAATTTGCAGATCATAAACTAACATGTATTATAATATTATGGATCAATCGAGGGATTATTTGTGAATAATAAAACATTAAAAAACACAATTAAAAACATTGAGTTTTGTTAGCGTGGGCTATATTGTTAGGGCAGTAAAAGCTTCAATTCACAGTGTGAATGGGGACAGTAGATGGCGCTAGAAACACTTGTGGGGAGACACGCATTCATAGCCGTCTCCTGCCCTACTATACATGTTGGACATTATCATTTTTCCAGATGTTTACCACAATTGTTTCCTTAATTCTACATTTCCAAGCTAATTTCATTGTGTAAAAATTGTGTGCAAAATGAAATCAGAATAATCCTTCGCAACATGTTTCAGGACTACGGGTTCATGAACAGGTTTAAGCCTGTGGTGGTATATGGTGAAGATGGGGCCTGTGTTTGGTCCCTCAGAAAGTTCAGCATCATCTCCATGGAGTTCTGCATCATCTCCATGGAGTTCAGCATCATCTCCATGGAGATCAGCATCACCTCCATGGAGTTCAGCATCTCTATGGAGTTCAGCATCACCTCCATGGAGTTCAGCATCATCTCCATGAAGTTCAGCATCACCTCCTTGGAGTTCAGCATCATCTCCTTGGAGTTCAGCATCATCTCCATGGAGTTCAGCATTACCTCCATGGAGTTCAGCATCATCTCCATGGAGTTCAGCATCACCTCCATGGAGTTAAGCATCCTCTCCATGGAGTTCAGCATCACCTCCATGGAGTTCAGCATCCTCTCCATGGAGTTCAGCATCTCTATGGAGATCAGCATCATCCATGGAGTTCAGCATCATCTCTCTCCATGGAGTTCAGCATCCTCTCCATGGAGTTCAGCATCATCTCTCTCCATGGAGTTCAGCATCATCTCCATGGAGTTCAGCATCCTCTCCATGGAGTTCAGCATCCTCTCCATGGAGTTCAGCATCATCTCCATGGAGTTCAGCATCCTCTCCATGGAGTTCAGCATCCTCTCCATGGAGTTCAGCATCTCTATGGAGATCAGCATCATCCATGGAGTTCAGCATCATCTCTCTCCATGGAGTTCAGCATCCTCTCCATGGAGTTCAGCATCATCTCTCTCCATGGAGTTCAGCATCATCTCCATGGAGTTCAGCATCACCTCCATGGAGTTAAGCATCCTCTCCATGGAGTTCAGCATCATCTCCATGGAGATCAGCATCATCTCGCTCCATGGAGTTCAGCATCATCTCCATGGAGATGAGCATCATCTCGCTCCATGGAGTTCAGCATCACCTCCATGGAGTTAAGCATCATCTCCATGGAGTTCAGCATCATCTCCATGGAGTTAAGCATCCTCTCCTTGGAGTTCAGCATCACCTCCATGGAGTTCAGCATCCTCTCTATGGAGTTCAGCATCATCTCTATGGAGATCAGCATCATCTCCATGGAGTTCAGCATCATCTCTATGGAGTTCAGCATCATCTCGCTCCATGGAGTTCAGCATCATCTCTCTCCATGGAGTTAAGCATCCTCTCCATGGAGTTCAGCATCCTCTCCACGGAGTACCTGTGGAGAGAGTGAACAAGGACCTCTGGACGCTGCACAAGGTAGGAGTGCAACCGTAGTCCCTGACAAACAACTGGTTGTCCACCTTACTACTCCATTTTTACTATTTTCTGAAAATGTACTGAAGTAAATCTATTACAAAAAAAGAAGAGGCGAGTGTGTGACAGTGTGGTGGTAGGCTGCTGTAGGGCTGTGTGATCATAGTCATAATAATCATCATAATCAATGCGCGGTTCACTTAGGGTTAAGTTCCTGTTTTTGCTGAAAACAAAAGGAGTACTTCTGTAAAATCCGACACAGCGGCGCAGGTCATTGGTTCCCCGTGTCGACCCGCGGCCAATCAGCGCCGTGTTGCTATGCCCCCTCGGCCCGCTGATTGGCTGCGACGCCCGTCCGTCACTCAACCGCCCGCCCCGCCCACTCAACACAGTGTTGACACTCTAAAAGGCTCGCCGCTAGATCCAACGATCCGGACGTACAGAGGGCGGGCGGGCGGGGCCTCCCTCTCCCCCACCGTCACCCGATGGGGGGCGACGGAGGGAGGAGGCCTCCCCCCCCCCCCCCCCCCCCCCCTCTGCGCGTCAGCAGCATCAGCGATTGGTCGGCGAGGC
>JAOPHQ010004635.1:0-82038 GCA_030340625.1 Merluccius polli | reverse complement strand
CTCTTGCTGTCTCTCTCTCTCTCTCTCTCGCTCTCTCTCTCTCTCTTTCTCTATCTCTCGCTCGCTCTCTTTCTCTCTCTCTCTCTCTCTCTCCCTCCCTCCCTCCCTCCCTCCCCCTCTCTCTCTTTCGTTATCACTAACTATTTGCCTCTACCACTGCTTGGGATTCTCCGTCCTTCTGTTCCTTTCTGTTCCTTTCTGTTCCTTTCTGTTCCTTTCTGTTCCTTTTTGGCGCCGCAAACAACTGTGACTTCCTCGGTTTCGTGACTAAGCCTCGAACTTCTCCATCTGCTCACCTTTCTCCCGTTCACACTCCCTGACTACTACATGGGCCCTTAAGTCCCTTCTGCTTATCTCCCTCCTCCCCAATGTCTTCTACTTACCGCCACGCTCTGTGCGCTCTCTCACTCTCTCTCTCTCTCTCTCTCTCTCTGTCTCTCTCTCTGCTTCCCCCCCCCCTATCCATCATCTGCCTCTAGTTCATTCTCCAGCTCTTTTCTTTTTTTTTTTCCAATCTTTTTTTCTTCCTGTGGCCCCCGTATACCACTAATGCGTCTATGGGTGTGTTGATGGGGGGGGGGATGTGGAAAGCATCTTACTGTGTGTGCTGCTCCTCCTGCACTATTAGTATACGGTGTCGATAGTGGAGTCCGGTGAAGCCTGCAGGACCCGGATGTCCTGTTACTTGCATTGCTTCATCTTTGTAGGTCGGACACACGCCCTGTTTTTACAGCTAATACAACTGACACGAAAGCGGATCATTAGTAAACCATATGCCTCTTGTTTTGCACGGGTTTGCCCCCCCCCCCCCCCCCCCCCCCACACACACACACACTCACACAGACACACACACACACACGCACACACACACGCTCCCCATCCTACCGGATGAATGTTCTTCACAGTTTTCCAATGGGAGCCATTTGGAATAATGGACAAAGTGCTTTTTAATTGGCCATATGGTCCATCTCCTTCCCTCTTTGAAGAAAGAAATGAAAAGGGTTACTGCCAGTGAAGGCATTTGGAGAAGCGTCGACATTTCCGTTCCTCGCATTACCCCGAATACAGTAACAGCCCTGACTTGTAGCATCTTAGTAACCATATTATTTATTGATATCACAGCCCCACCTTGCACAAGTCGGCCAGGCTTGTGCAAGCCCATGTTAATGTTCACGTGCACAAGGGCTACGTTTCCGTTGGCCCTCACCTTGGTCCACTCTTCATTCATCTCATCCATGTCTCCATCCATCTCTCCATCCGAGGAGCGAGCCTCGGTCGAGCCTTGACTCGTCTTCCCTAAAGGTCAGAGGGCAAACTCTGGCCCTGAAATCAGACACAGCAGCAGGAAATAGTGTGGTGTCCGGATGCTGCTGCTGCTGCTGCTGCTGCTGCTGCTGCTGCTGCTGCTGCTGCTGAGAGTGAGAGGCTCAAACCCAAACCCAAACCCAAACCCATGCCTATCCATGTGGTGTGGCTGAACTACACTGACCTCTAAGGCCTATATCCATTTTGGGGGGGGCAATACAGGAAAATACAGGTTTATAACATTGACGTATATATACATATATAAACACTATATAGGTCTATAGGCCTACCACACAAAAGAGAACCATACAAAAGCGGGCAAATAAATCCTCCATTTCACTATATGTTCATTTACATTCAGCAACATGTATCAAAAACCTCATCACTTACGGTAGAAGACGTACTGTGTGTAGTTGGACCAGACCCTGTTGTCCGCGTAATGGCCCACCGAGGACGCGGCGAGGGACGAGTTGCAGGCGGCGATGTGGAAGCCGCACTCGGACAGCATGTCGAAGGCGCGCTCCAGGTGGCGGAACCGCAGGTAGAACCGGCGGGCGTAGCGGTCCGGCGGCCGGTCCGCGTCCCGGTTCGTCTCGTTCAGGGCGTCCCCGAACACCTCCTTGGCCAGGCCCACCCGGCCGCTAACGGAGATCCTGGGGGCCCGGCTCTTGGCCCCCCTGGGGTCCCCATCCTGGCTCTCCCTGTGGGGCCCCCCCAGTGGTGGCCCCACAGGGGCCCCCGAAGCCCACCGTGATGTAGCCGTAGCGGCGGTCCAGGGAGTGCGAGGAGCAGAACCGGTGCTGGTCTTCCCCCCCATGGGACGCGTCCTCCGCGTCGCTGCAGTCGTCCGCGGAGACCACCGCTACTTTGGACTCGTCCGATGACAAAAGTTTCACCAATTCGGGCAGCTGGAAATACTCGGCCTCCCTCTTGAGACGACCCCGCTCCGGGAAGTGGTCCGGCAGGACCACCCGCCGGTCCCTGAGGTAGTCCAAGACATATCGGAACAGGAAGCCGTCCCGGTCGATGAAGCAGCGGCCCCTGAGGTCCCGCGCCAGGTCGTTGGAGGATGAGGATGAGGAGGATGAGGAGCAGCCTTTCTTCTTGCCGCAGGAGGAGGAGGAGAAGAGTTTGGAGAACAGGGAGCTGGGCGCGCTGGTCAGGGTGGCGTGGCGCGTGTAGTACACCTGCCCCCCCACGTTGAGCTCAATCACGTCCGACGGGGGGCTCTGCGCCACCGACCCCGGCTCTTTCGCGGGCTGGGTCTTGGTTTCGCTTAATGCCATCTTTCTTTCCTGGTTTCTAGGGTAATGGGGGGAGAGATACGACGCACGGGGTAATCCCTAGGGGGGTGGGGGGGGGGTTGGCTATGGCGCATCCGAGACGCGCGGACGCACAGCTTTTCCACGTCTCTCACCTCCAGCCTCTCCTCCTCTCCTCCTTTCCTCCTTTCCTCCTCTTCTCCTCTCCTCCTCTCCTCTCCTCTTCTCCTACTTCACACATTCAATCCCAAGGTGTGTCCATCCTCCTCCTCTTCCTCCTCCTCCTCCTCCTCCTCCTCCTCCTCCTCCTAACTCCGCGCGTAAATGTGCTGACCGCCGCCGCCGTTGGGAGCGCGTCGTTTCCCACTCGCGTCGTCGATCCGCGTCATGTCACCAAACTCACCACCAAACTGACCATCATCCCGAGATGGTCTAGGAGTTCAAAAAAAGATAATATATTTACGTTGTTGTTGATGTTGTTGTTGTTGTTGTTGTTTGTTCTTCTGTTTTTGTTTTTTTCTTGTTTACATTTTTTTTGGGGGGGGGGGGGGGGGGGGGGGGGGTGGTGGTGGGGTTAGAAAAATGGGTTTGCCCTTCTTCAGATCTTGTTAATTATTTCAGTCCAAGACCGTTGCGCTCAGGAGCCTCGCTGCTCATGGACCGGGATGCGGGATGCGGGATGCGGAGAGCATCTTGTGCCATCCATCCTCTCCTGATGATGCTCTGAAGGAATCTGGCTCCTGGTGCGCGCCCACAGTGCGCTATGGAGAGGAGAGGAGAGGAGAGGAGAGGAGATGTGTTTGCTGCTCCTAACTGTGAGCGAGGGATGTGTGGTGGTTGGGGGGGTGGGGAGGGTTGGGGGGGGTAAGTCGTCCCATGAAGTAATGTCTTACATCATCTTAAAGGAAAATGACATTTGTAAACGTTGATGAGGATGTGACATGTTATTCCAGTAAAGCCGAGCAGCGCAGACCACTTTATATGATAATCAGTGTCGGATGTGTTATCGGCTATAATGATGCTGAATCAAAGGAAATGCAATACATGCCTATGTAGGAGGCTACTGCTGTTTTCATGCTCACATCTGACATAGTTGGGAGTAATTGAATTTCACACAATGTTTTGTCTACCATATCAATCCGATCTGACGTTACAATCTCAAATGCGTGTATTTATTTATTTATTTTTTACTATTTTACTACATTGAGTATTTAAAATCTCACATTTGAGCATATAACCATTTCTGATGCCCTTTCTGTTCTCCTTAACTATTGTTTTGTATGGTAAACGATCCGAGTGAGTCTTTATTTATTTGTTTATTTATTTTTGTATACATATATCTATATTATAGATTTATATATGTAAAAATGTATTTATTTGTATAGATAAATATGAGGACCCTTGACTGGTGTTCTTTCAGAGAGGCAGTGGTCACGCTTCACACTGTTAATTCAGACTAGAGCTGGAGAAGGGTTGCTAAGCAGCACTGAGTGGGATTCAAACAGCAGGGATTTAGAGAGAGAGAGAGAGAGAGAGAGAGAGTTTGTATGTGTGTGTGTGTGTGTGTGTGTGCTTGCCCGTGCATGTGTGGGTGTGTGTGCGTGTGTGTATGTGTGCGTGTGTGTGTGTGTGTGTGTGTGTGTGTGTGTGCATGTGTGTGTGTGTGTGTGTGTGTGTGTGCGCGTGTGTGTGTGTGTGCATGTGTGTGTGTGTGTGCGCGTGTGTGTGTGTGTGTGCATGTGTGTGTGTGTGTGTGTGTGTGTGTGTGTGTGTGGGTGGGTGGGTGTGTGTGGCTCATCTTTTCTCCTTTTCACTGATGTGGGATTTTGCCGCCTCTACCTCTTTATAAACTGATAATGTTTCCATTATATTTGCATATTTAGTCTATTCTTTGTGAGTTTTTTTCATCTCATGTGGTTTGAACAATATTTGTGGATGTCAACTTCTCTGCTTTAAGCAGGAACACCTCCACAAAATTCAGTTTTCTATGTCATTTTATTTCACATTCATAACACTCTTTTCATGGCTCCACATCATATCCCCAGGTGGTTGAACTCCATTCAATTTCAGCATTAATAGTGCAAGGCAATATAGGTCCCAAATGTGTCAAGTACAAATTCTATCTAGTCTACAACCTTTACTTGGACCACTGTGAGTTTTGCAAGGCCCCACCAGGGCTTTTCTTCTGGCGCTCCACTATAACATGAAAAGAAACGAAAACTTTTGAGACCAAGGCTGTGATGTTTGCAGTCCAGTTGCTAAATTATTGAAAAGTTAAATTAATACAGTGAAACAACTTCAAATAAGATTCAAACTCGAGTAGACAGAACTGACTAGTAGGTAGTATATATATATATATATATATATATATATATATATATATATATATATATATATATACTGTATATATATATATGTGTATATACTAATTATCTCAAAGGTACACTTGTTTGTTTTTTTATAAATTATGTAGGAGTTGTATTAATTATTTTGCTGACCCCTTAGCCATATGCCACGGACCCCACTTTGAGAACCACACAAAAGTGGGCAAATAAATCCTCCATTTCATTATAGTTAGTTCATTCAGCAAACACATGCTCTGAATATTAACTCAAGTCAATCTAAACTCAAAGACCACACCTTTCTCCAGGTGTAAACACTAAGCCTCAAAATGAGTACAGTAACACACAAATCAAATAGAGCCCAGAGGCATGTCCATGTGCTCTGGAACAACCTGTACATTTGCTGCATTTGGAAATAAAGCTTTTGGAAATTGGATATTTTACTGTGCATGGATTCTTGTTTGAGTCCATGCACAGTGTTTTCTCAGTGTGACATTTTAAAGGGCAGGTTTTTGACCAAAACAGCATGTCGTAATTCTTAATCCACTACATGTCAAGTCACTTTATTTGTCAATGCTGCAATATGTACATGACATACAGAGAATTGAAATTGCATTTCCCTCTATCCTCGGTGCAGACAGCAATAAACATGAATGTAAAATATAAGTAAGATACAAAATAGTGTATAAAAAAGTATAAAAAATGTGTATAAGCTAAAAGACATTCGTGCAAAATAGTATAGTATGTATAAATAAGGTATAAATATAAATATAAATATGGCAGAATAAACAGAATTTACAGTATAAGGTGTAAACAGTTGGTGTACAGCAGTTGACTGTACACAGTGCAAGAGGTATTTGCAGTATTACAGTACAGTAAAGGGTTATCTGGATAGTCATTGCTGTAAAATCACAGAACTGACAATGTGCCAATGATTTCTCTGAAAACCTATTGTTAACATTTTGGTAGCAGTCTTTTGAATTCATCTCTCGAGTGTGTAACAAACAGTCATGTAGTCTGTTCTTTTGACAGCTTGTGTGTGTGGTCTGAGGGCAAACGTTTGAATTGACCCAGAAGTAAGATAAGTACCGCTGGGAGTGATTTGAGTGATTTGAGAAAATGGTGCGTTGCAGGAATTGTGTCAAAGCAATTGAGAAAAACTGTAAATCACGACAACCAAAATGTTAGTTAGGCCTGCCAATATTGCAGTAATCAACAATGCCTTCATGTAGGCTACTGTTAAAAACATTGAGCAGACAAAAAAAACTGCACAAAACAATTGGGGCTAAACTCAATGGACTAAGCCGGCGAAACATGAAATAACATTGAAACATTAGTTAATTCATGGGCTTCTTTCTAAAGATTAAGGTTTAGCATAATGTTCTGCGACCCACTCAAAATGCCCTCGCGACCCACTTATGGGTTGTGATCCACCAGTTGACAATCACTGCTTTAAATAGAGAGGCAGTCAATAGACGAAGAACATTTACATTTTGGCCCCTGCACTAGAGAGAGAGAGAGAGGGAGAGAGAGAGAGAGACAGAGAGAGAGTGTGTGCGTGTGTGTGTGTGTGTGTGTGTGTGTGTGTGTGTGTGTGTGTGTGTGCGTGCGTGTGTGTGTGTGTGTGTGTGCGTGCGTGCGTGCGTGCGTGCGTGCGTGTGTGTGTGTGTGTGTGTGTGTGAGAGTGTAAATGTACATGTAAGTAAGTAAGTGCAATAAGTAGGTACCCCTATAATAGGCTTGTGAGAGAATTGTGTTATTTTTTCTAAACAGCTGTTTAGTTGTAAAATGATTTTTGGATTTCACTGTGTGTGTGTTATCTATCATAAAAGGCATGGCAAAGACGACAGATATGAGCAATCACTGTGAGGACCTCGACATGTTGATCTATAGGCCTATGGGGTCTAAATATTATGGGACATCAGCTGGCATTAGGCAAGGCAAGGCAAGGCAGCTTTATTTATATAGCGCATTTCATACACAATGGCAACTCAATGCGCTTTACATAAAACAATAAGAATTGAAATAAAAATTTAAATAAAATAAAATAAATAAATAAAAACAACTACAGAAGGGCTCCTGAGATCTATATTTGGATGCAGGCCGCTAGAGGGCACTAAATGAGCGACTTCTAAGCCGCCTTGCAACATTGTTAACCTTACAATACTTGTGAATATTTCTTGAAGCATAGTGTAAAAAGGCTATTTAACATTGACGACATTGACACTTGAATTACTGTGTTTATCTGCGGATCAATGCGGTTTGTTTGGAATAAGACACAACCAACAGCATCAGGCCTACTATGAGCCATGTCTTAAGGTATTAAGGGCTCCCATTGCAAAGCAGTGTGTGGGGGGAAATGTATTTAAATGAGACCCAACTGGATTTTAAATGGACACGACGCGTTACAGTAAAACCAGTAGTTTTCCTCCCAACAAAAAAAGTAGGTCACCTAATATTGAGCGCAAGGCGCAGTGTCGCCCTCTCGCCGGAGGGGGGCGACACTGCGCGTTGTCACCACAGAGGCGCCGCCACGGGGTTGGACTCACGGAGATCTCCATTTTGTATGTTTTCCCCAAAGGTTAGCGCCTACTTTTTCATAATGGCTAGTGGCGATTGACCGACGTTGCGTTAGGTCATTTTTTTTTTTTCCTCTTCCCATTCGCGGAGGTTACAAAAAAAAAAAAACACTGCAGGGGGGGGGGGGGGAAGAAAACTGCCACACACAAAAAAAACAACCTCCAGAAGAAGAAGAAGAAGAAGAAAACTAAACGGGGCATGCGAAGAAGAAGAAGAAGAAGAAGAAGAAGCAGCAGCAGTAGAAGAAGAAGAAGCAGTAGAAGAAGAAGAGGAGAATAACAACGCATTCGGTCGCTGTTGTTTACGCGACTCGCCGTCAAAACAATGCTGTCACCAGATATGTGGACACCCACCGCCCACCCTGACGCTGAACGGTAAGAGTTTGTGAAACGGCGGCGGCGGCGGACGTTAAAAAGTGGGTCACATGCACCGCCGTTTGCGGTGTGTTATTATCGCACGCGCGGGTTTTATGACAGCAGCGAAACCCTCCGCCGGGGGAACGCTATTAATAGTCAGACTAGCGGTGTTGGCTGATAGAAAGCAAACCCACCCCCAACCCCCAATAAAAACATTATTGTATTTGCGTTTATTGGGGGTGCTGGTCGAGGTCTGCGATATGCTGAAAGTTGGCTCTTCCACTGATCTGCTGTGTGCTGCTAATAGTAAATGTCAGGCGGATGCTAACGTGTGTGTGTTGCTAACTAGTGTGGCAGCAACGTTGCAGGTCAATGGCGCGCATGGCTGCAGTCGTGTATTGACATATATATATCTATATATATAGATATATATATATAGTAATGGCTAATAGGGGACCTTTTCATTATTCCCCCCCCCCCCCCCCCCCCACCCACTTTTAGTCATTATTTAGGCAATATAAGTCATTATTTAGGTAATATAAGTCATTATTTAGGTAATATAAGTCATTATTTAGGTAATATAAGTCATTATTCAGGTAATATAAGTCATTATTTAGGTAGCAAACACATATTATGGACACCTTCGACATCATTCAAAGGAGCCACGTTAATCTAGATTAACCTAGATTAATTTCAAACTTAGTCTAGATTAATCTAGATTAAATATTTTAATCTATGCCCATCTCTAGTGTATATATATATATATTGCAGCCTCCACCGCCCGTTTGTTTATTCTGCTCCAGTGCACACATTGACTGCTTTGATCCGATCACTGTGCATGTGCAAATGGTTCAAAACGCATAATAAATGCCTGTATTCTGTCGTCCGCAGGACCACAAGATGGACAAAGGCAGAGTAAAGAAGATACGAAGTAACAGAGATGACCATCTAAGCAAACTTTTTTACACCGAAAGCCCTGTGGATGGAACTCCATTGAAAGTCGCCCCTCACAGTGCAATGTCCATCACATCTGCCGCTGCTGTTTTACTACCGTCCAGCCCATTAATGCAGCCTGGAGATGTGCCCAACAGCCTTAGTAATAGTCCCCTTCCAGAGGAGCTCACTTCAGCCTCCGCCATGGCCTCTTTAGGGCTCATGGAGGATTCAGAGCCCAGAGGCGCTACCAAGGACCAGAGGCCCCAGCAGCAGGTGTTCGAGCCACAGACCACAGCTTCCCTCGGACGCTACACATTAGGGGATAGCCTCTCCCGGTTGGAGGCCAGCGTAGCAGATCTCACCCACTCTTCCTCCATGGATTCCCTTATCGGGGGATCTGACCCTAACCTCTTCAGAACGGATGACTTCTCCATGGACAAGGTAGATCACCATTCCATGGATTTGGATCACGATGCGTTTGGGCACATTGGGAAAGATGAGGACATGAACACAAAGCTGTTCAATGATAACACTCTGGACCTTCTCCCAGACTTTGTGCTCGCTGGGTCCCCCTCAGATTTCTATGTAGGCAACGACGCTTTCCTTTCCATGCTTGTGGATGATTCTCTGCTGGGCGTCGGTGCTTCCGAGAAGGACCCCAAGCTAACGTTGAGCACCAATGGAAGTGAAGCCAGCTCCACTACCCTTAATGGCAGCAGCCTGACAATTCAGGATGACTTGTCAAGCTGCAGCCCGGCCACCACAGCATCTCTCACTCCTTCCACTCCTTCCACCCCTCTGCCCGCGGTCAAGAAAGAGACAGACTCTGCTTTCATCCGGCTGTCGACTCCTGGGGTGGTCAAACAGGAGAAGACGCCTGCCAGTCGTGGCTTCTGTCAGTTGAGCAGCCCGTCTTCCTCTTCACCTGAGCTTTCCTGCGCCAGTCCCATCTCCATCTGTGGGGTGAGCACCTCGGGGGGCCAGAGCTACCACTTTGGGGTAAACTCAAGTGGCACACCTACCTCCACCACCAGTCCTGGGGGAGCTCAGCAGCAAAAGGATCAGAAACCTTCAGTGTTCAGTCTCTACCCCCAAGTGACGGCCATCGGCGAATCCTGGAGCCGGGTGCAGTCCGTGGGCGGCACAGAGAATTTCCCTACCTCTCCTTCCTTCTCTTCCACCGTTGGCAGGTGAGTGAGAACCCCGCCCAAAGCACCATGGCTTATTTATTAGCATTGTTGAAGCACACAAACACAAACACACACACACACACACACACACAATGGAATGTGATTTTAATTACACTTCTATATATATATTGTGGGGTGGTAGTTGTCACGCCTGTCAAAAAGTTTCCATTTTTCTCACTTGCGATCACCCACTTGGAGCTTGGAACTTTTTTAGACTTTTTTTTTCCCCACAGAAGGTGGTACGTCCCATTATTTCTGTATAGCGTGAGCGTAGCATAATGCACGCCAGCACTTATTAACTTGCTGACACATCATCTTATGTTGAAAGACAAATCTAAATATAAGCTCTTTTCAACAGATTGCAGTGCAATGCCGTGTGGGTGGGTATTACATAGGCAACCCTGTCCAACATTTGGATTTTGGACAGATGTATAGTAAATTAGTTTTCAATCTTGAGGCAACTGAAAGTAAATCTTTTCCATTTATTTTCCATTATTCCTGTTCTCTCCCTTATTTTATGCATGCATGTTTTATGTGTGGATTAACTAGCACAATATACTAGTGTATATACCTGTATGTGTGTTGTCCGGTCCACAAATGTAAAGCCACCAAACTAGTGGAAAATATCCTGGTCATGACGGCAATCGTACAGTAGATTAAACAGATGTTGGCTCGGAGATTGTTATTTTCCCCACACTGCTGTATACTGTACATGACTTGGCAATAACGTAAGGCATTTAGCATCGGAGAGGAGGAGCTAATGTGCGCACAGGGGAATTCCTCATAGTTTCGGAGCTCTAATGACATCCAAGTATTTTCCTGGATACTGTCAATGTAAATCGTGTCCACATGCGTGGCATTACCTACGGCAAGAATGGGGTCGAACTGGTGCTGCTTGTTCAGCGTTTCTGTCTCAATGATTCAGTTTCAATCTGAAACGTTTATAGCCTGGATGTGTTCAATTGGCAGAAATTGCTCCGGCATTATTGAAAACTATAATGCTGAGTTGAATTCTTTCGTTGTTTGTTTTTCATAATGCCACCATTCAATCTATTTCACAGGACGCGCTAATATGGTATGGGTGGGAGTGGGGGGGTGTGGGCAGGCTCTTAAAGCCGTATCCCTTCTATCCTACAATCTCATTATGCCAAAATAAACAAGAGAGGTGCTCTTGTCTGATCCACCCCTGTCTGTCAGAAACCTTTTGAGGTAATTCATTTGACAAAAAAGGAAACCCTGGGTTGAACGACTCACTGGAATGTGTTATTGTTCATGGGGGGCGCTATGTCAGTATATGGAGAGAAGGTCAAATAACGGCTCAGACAGGCTTTGTGAGTCGATTCTCGGTTCTCTCCTTCACTCTCCATACTCCAGGTTTTTGATGCTACTTGGTCCATAGTCAGCCTGCGGTTCATTAGTTTTTATGTAGAGTGTTTTCCTACACGGCAATAGGCTCACTGGACACACAATGTGGCCATTTGTATGGCCCTTTTTTTGTGCGTCTTCCAAGGTTTTTGTTTATGGGCTTAGTCGTAAAGTTGGCTTTGGGGCCCGGCCTAGCGGCGGTGCGGTAGAAATACTTAAGCCAGCAGCGGGGTGAGGCAAAGCGAGGTTTGAGGAGGCTTCCATTGTTTTTCTTGTGTCTCTTGGACGTTGGGCGCACATTCACGCCTGTCTGACTCGCGTGTGTCTCTGAACAGAGAAGTGTTGATTCATTTTAAGTCGTGCCAATGCTGAAAGACCTAACATGCAAAAATCCTCACTCGCACGCCAGAGTGTTTTTTTCCGGTTTGGTCGTGTGTGTGTGTGTGTGTGTGTGTGTGTGTGTGTGTGTGTGTGTGTGTGTGTGTGTGTGTGTGTGTGTGTGTGTGTGTGTGTGTGTGTGTGTGTGTGTGTGTGTGTGTGTGTGTGTGTACGTGTGTGTACGTGTGTGTACGTGTGTGTGTGCATTGTGGTGTGTGTGTGAGGAGTAATGCTGCTGTTGTGTTGAGAGGGCCTACCTTCGACAGACAGCTATCTGACAGCAGAGCCAACAGTCACTGACCAGGAACAGATTGAACGAGACACAACATAGCCCACATCTTGATTGTGTGCATGTGTGCAATTAAGTGTTGGTCTGAGGTGTGACATCAGCTCTGAATGACTTATGAACATCCATTCTGAGATCCGGGGTCCCTGCATGTTTTGTGTGTATGCGTCCTGTCTGACCTCAACCTGTGTGACATTTAGCAGATTAGAGCAAACACCAGTTCAGTCCCTAGTCGGCATTGGATCGCCGGCTTCTTCAGAACCTTCTCACGCAAGAATGCTTCTTACTGGATTATCATAGCGCCAATGTTTGTAAGGACGGGACCGGGGCGTGACTTTAGCTCCTAATCATACTGAATTCAGAAAATGTCATTAAATACCTGCCCCACTCTCATCCATGGGTCATTTATATAAAATGTACAGCAACTTAATGCATGGTCCTATTTGTAGAGCATATCTCAGCTCCTAATGAATCAACCAAGGTGTCGAACATGAGTCATGACGATGCACGTCATGTAGTGTCAAGCATGCATGGCTTGGCTGCACCTGCAGCAGCCCCGGGGCTTGGTACAGTCCACCATACGTTAAGTTAGTCAGTTAAGAATAACTGGCATGAGCCTGTGTCCTTGCCAGTTATTTTTTTCCCAGCGAATCCCCAGCCCTCCTTTGTTCTCAGACTTGAAATGCGGTAGTTTTACCTTCTGACTCAGTGGTTGAGCCAACGCCGACCAGTTCTGACAAAACCAAACAAGGCATTGCAAGGCAGCCAGGAGCCTGGCCGATGGGAGGTGTTCTTTGTTCCCTGGAAACCTAATTTAGTATGAGATCAGGCATAGCCGGTGAGTCCAATTAAAAATGGACTCAAAGGGTAGGTGTAAATAGGGGGGGGGGGGTAATTTCATTTCTAGCCTAGGTAGAAATGTGCCCAATGTGGGCCTGACTTGGAGCATGTTTACATTACAACACCAATGAACCAATAGCAGTCGGGCAGCCTAAGGCAGTGCTATTCGCGATTTGCATCTTGGTAACGGTATTTGGGCAACATCCAGTAGTTAAATGTATGCAATGTTAACTTGCGATATGTCTTAACCCCCCCACCCACATACACACACCTCTTGTAATGTCCAATATTCCTAACATACCTGTTTACATGTCAGACGGTCATGTTATTACCAAATATATAGTATACTGCTGAAGTTGGATGCAGTGAGACACCCACGGCTCAGGGTGTACATGGTGAGTTTTGAATGATGTTCGTTAGAGCAAGCCTTTGTGCCATTGTTCATTTACATAAGAAAATGAGTGCATTATTATCAATGGTCATGTGTTAATTACTCCACCACTAAGATGATGCATCTTGAGGCTAATACACAGTTGCCTCTGTAGGTGCCCACTGGCCCAGAGATGTTAAGGTTGAACCAAGAGCCAATACTGGTCTGGAGCTCACCCCAACAGTGTCCATGTTGACTGGGATCCCACTGCAATTCAATAAACCAGGGCAGACGGTGTTTAAATCTGAGTAGGCAAACATTGGATGAGTCGTGTTTATAGTATGCATCGTCTGCACATCGAGAGGAATTTGGCTTCTTATTTTTAGCGGCATCGGTGGTCTCCTGTCCTGGATTTATTTTAGAAAGCGAGGGCTCCATACAGGCTCTTTTGTTTTAGTCCTCAAGGTCTTGATCTGTCACGCCCTTCTCCCTCTCTGTCTCTGTGTTTCTCTCTGTCTCTTTCTCGCTGTCTCTCGCTCTCTCTCACTCTAACAGCCCTCTGTCTCTCTGTCGCTCTCTCTTCTAACAACCCACTGTCTCTCTCTCTTCTACGAACCCTCTGTCTCTTCCCTCATCCTGCTCACCAAGGGCAGAGCCTGGGGCGGGACAGCAGGCGTGCCTCTGTAAATCAAATTCACGACCACACCGCGCAGGATGTCTCCTCCGTGCAGCGTATTGCTGGTTCATCATATCATGCAGTATGTTGTTCGGGGATGTGCGTCGTCGGCTGTGCGCATGCCTGGGTGAGGGTGTGTCAGCAAGGGCCTGGTGGACCGTTGAGCTTCGTCGCGAGGCTCTCTCTCTCGCTCTGCTGCTGACCTACTTTCTCCTGCCGCCCCCCCCTCCCCACAGCTGGCGCCGAGCTAACTTACCAGATGAAATATCTGCCATTCCCTTTGCTTTCCCCTTATTACCGCACAGTCTACATAGTTATGCTCGGCTGTATGTAAAGAAGTTGATGGGTTCACCACCAGAAAAATTACCCTAAGGACACATCCCCAGTGTAACAGTGTGGGGAAGCTAGAGAACAGGAAAAAGCTAGAGCTCAGATTTGCACCCACTCAGTGGTGGGTGTACAACGAGTCAATACAGTTTCGATTCTTAAAGCAACAATTCAGTATTTGACGATTAATCACATTGCTGCGATACGATTTGATTTAGTAGACTGTGATCGATATATTGTGATCCAACCACATATAACAATAAAGTTTAAACATAAGCAAGTCACAAATGAATACAACCAGGTTGAGCTTGAAAGTGAGAGTCTAATTTTATTAGGCTGACTGCTTACAACCAAAGAAAATGTACGCAATTACAATCACATGTTGCCATGCAATGCGTCATTGATTGTGCTAAATGCCTCTTAGCTTAAAGTGGAATGCAACGCATTGATTGTGCTAAATTTCTCTTACCTTAAAGTGCAACAGGCATTATATTTTTCTTAACACATAGAACCCTGAGATGAACTATCATTTGTGACCACAAAAGAAGTAAACCCATCGAGCCAACATAGTTTTCAAACATACCTTAAAATCAATTATGGCTGTTGTGGTAAATAAGTACTACCCTGACCTCTACCAGATCACATTACAGTCATTTGCCGCAGGCACCACTGTATGTCGGTGAAAATAGGACACAATCCGTTTTACTCCAGAAGACGTGTTGCACGAGCGAAAGCAAAAGACCTGCCTTTTCCTGCCATGGCCGTGTTGCTGGCGTTGTCAGTTATTAAAGCTGGGTTTTTGACTAATATCCCCCCCCCTTTGGCGCATGCCTCCTTGAGAAGGGATCCCATTGTTTTTTTTTTCCAATATGTGCTTCGTTTAAAACACAAGTCTGGATAAGGTAATTGTTCATGTTGCAGTCTGCGGCAATGTGGTTGTCAATGAAAAGTTTGTCACCCTCCTCCTCCTACATGTTACTGCCTGGACATGTCGAGTCAGCAAATTCAGGATGTTTTCAGATATAGGGTCCTCCCACGTTCAGATATGGCATGCTCTGCATATTGAGTACATAGTTAGTAAAACTGTAATCTTAGCCCCTACAGTGACCTAACACCTACACCCACTGCGAGTTGGTACAATGGAAACACAATACAGAAACCACGTTCTGCAGGGATTATCTTTCTGTCTGCCCCCCCCCCCACCCCCATATCTTAGAAGATAGAAGAGTAAAACTTTGAACCGCTCCTCAGTCGAGACGAAGTGCAGTTGAGCGTGAATAAGGAGGCGTAGCAGGGGAAAATCATTGGGGCCCCCCGCACATACAATGGCGGTTTGTATGACCCAACTGCCCCAACTGCTGTAGTATATTAGGGGTGGGGTTCAGTTAAGTATCACACTTTTTTTTTTAAATGCCTGAATTTGTTGTAAAATGTGTTATTATTATTTTTTAAATGGTATGTTTATTGTTTTCACATTAAATGCATACAAGAAGTAAACTACGTCAACAGTAGCATGTAACCTTCCCTTAAACCCTCCCAGTATAGGGATGATGCTGCTGAAATAAAAGTCAGACAGACTGACATTTGATGTGCATTGTTTGTGGAAATATGCCTCATGATATACAGTCTCTAGAAGTGTATTATTCAACTTTTCCTATGGTGTTAAAAAAGTAAACAAAAATTGCAATACAGGGCTCTAGAGTGCGACCAATTTGGTCGCACGTGCGACCTAATTTCTCAATGGTGCGACTGAAAAAAATCTTAGGTCGCACTGGTGCGCCCAGCAGTTCGAGGGAAGAAAAAAAAAATCTCCGCGAATCTGAAAGTCTCCCTGTGGTTCAACAACAAACACACATTAGGCCCATATCGTGGTCTAAACTAATCAGAGATAGTGAAGGGCGGGCAGGCGCGCCGGAAGCACCGGTGCAGGGGGTGCAAACGCACCCACACTTTTCGGGGGGTAAAAAAAAAAAAAAGCGCAGTTGTTGACCACGACACCGACACGACATCGCATTGATTGCAGCATGAACTAGATCTATTTACCGCGCTGTAGCTTTAATTACTTCTGCTCTAGTCCGGCCTCTTGGTCATGATGTCATGCTCAGCCAATCGGATAATTCGCCCGCAAACCAGGTGAGTGGTCCAGGTAAAGGGTTCTAGGACCAACACCAATGCGACCAACGAGGCTGCGATGATACTGAAGCTCAGTTCCGTTATCTGCGTCACCACCACACTTACCGTACACATCGCTGTGCTGCTCTACGATACCTTCATTTGTATTTGTTGTTGAAACTTGTGTGTGGAGGACTACAGAGATCTTGGATACACGACTACATCGCTACACTACGGTGACGTCAATGTTGATCAACGCGGAAAGCAGTTGCTAGCGTAGCTGCTAAGCGCTAGGTGCGTTCGTAGGGCTACAGAAGAATGCTACTTGGACAAATGTGTAAACAATGATCCGACAGGCTAAGGTACATGTTGGAGTATACAGTTTGAGAGAATGGGATGTAATTTTTAATCGATTCAATAAAAACAATGTTGTCATATCACTGTGTGGTTATGTTATTAACAGTAGGTAGGCTGTCTGTTATTAGGCTATCAGGTGTGAGGTTCCAAATACAGACCAGGTGAACACATGAGACACAAGAAACAAGATGATGTGGATGTGGAGGGAAAGGATTTTCAATAATTAATGTATTGATTACAGTCAAACACAAAGGGAACAAGCACCGTTGAGTTGGGTAACTAATTATAGTGTCGTTTTCTTACGGGGATAAACAGTGACAGCCTGTCGCTGTTGTCAGTGTTTATTATTATTTGAATCGGCAGTCAGCACAGCAGGTTTGTCTGTGTCTGTCAATATCAGGGCCAGGGCATCCCTTCATTCAGACACAGTGGAGGATCTGATAAGAATCAGTGTAGAGGGGCCAAGTCTGGAAGACTTTGATGCTAGAGAGAGTGTGGCAAGCTGGTTTAGCCAAGGTCAAAGAACAAGAAGGCCAAACTACAGGACTTGGCCATCTGAGGTGCATGTGGCTGCAATACAGGATGGTCCATGAGACATTGCCATGAGAGATGTTCAGTTTAAAAGCCCTTAAAAAACATGCAGTTTTAATTTAGATTTTCTTTTTATTTAATTGAATTAAGGTTAAATTTCAGCTCAGTGACGCACTTTTAGCAGCAGCACTTTTTCTTGTTACGTTTCTTGTAAAATTGTGCTTCAAATAAAGAACTTTATGTTGACCAGATTGTTAGTTAATCAAAAGTGAACCTGTAAAACTGCGGCGTTAAATGCGATGCGGTTGAAAATTTGGGTGCACCTAAGTTTTGTGCTGGTGCACCTAAGAAAAAAAGTTAGGCGCACCAGTGCAACCAGTGCAAAAAGTTAGTCTAGAGCCCTGCAATATCGAATTGCGTTACTTGTGGAATCGCAATACTTAGACATCCTAAAACATATCGAATCAGGAGATGAGTATCGTGATGTTATCGAATCGGGAGATGAGTATCGTGATGGTATCGAATCGGGACCCAAGGACGGTGATGGTATGGAATCGGGAGAATAAATGTGCATTAAAAAATGGACGAATGTCTGTGACCCATAAAAAATTACAAATGTTTTTGTTTTTTTATTGGAAAGGAGGGCTGGCCGAATGCATACTTTCAAATTTCAAGCTTCCGATAATCATTACATTTTCGAAGGTATATTCAAATAGTTAAACTCCTAAACCTGTAAATGTCTTGTTTTGTCATGTGTGGACGTATATGGCTAAAAGATAATTACAACAGGAACGCCTCAAGAGTACATCATCACTGACAACCTCGCTGATTAAAGGTAATGGCACTCTTAAAGGCAAAGTAACATGAACAAATCATGACGTGTGTACTAAACTAGGGTTAGGGTTCGAATACAAAACTAATGAAGGATACTTCGATTCTTTGAATATTTGGGGCCAGCCCTTTATTTATACATGTGCAACGTCAGCAGAAATGACAACAGAACGTGAGGATTATTTTATAACATATTTTTTTAACCTTTTAACTGATAGTGTTAATACCTAGATGAAGGAATGGCACCTTTTATTGGTCCTATTACAACATACATCTCCATCTCCCATTTGGTGTTTTTGAAGAAATGATGTAAAATATGCAAGACTTTGCTTTTTACTCAACATTGCATTCAACCCATACGCAAATAGACACGCTTAATTAAAAATGAATGCAAGACAGAAACTAAGATACAGCTCGCAAATATGTAACTTAAAAAATGTAAAAAATGTAACTTGCGTGTATCGCACACACATACACGCACATATTTCTGACACTAGTATTTCATTTTGTTTCTGTGTAAACATAATCTCCCTCATCAAAGCCCTGTTGTTCAGCTCACTGAGGATGGTGATGACTCGAAGCCAGTGGACCAGTTCCCCTATTTCTATTTTGGTGGCTCGTACCTCAGGCAGCGGGAAGCATTTCCTTCTGGGCCCCGCCCCTTTCGCCCGGAGGGTGGTAGGCTCAAACAGTGGCCCGACATTCTGATGACTACCCACACAATACCGCCGGACAACACACACACACACACACACTCAAATTAGTACTACTACTACAGCCCTGATGGATTTTGATGTATTGTTGTTAGTCAGTGAACCGGCGGTCAGCCTGCCATCGTTTCAAAATCACACGCCTCCTTTGGATGCTAAATGTTCTGAGACCATGACCATACCACACCTGACTGCCAAATGCCTTGTCTTACACGTGTGTGCGTGCCGTGCATGCATGCACGTGACTGATGACGGCAAACCTAGCTATTGGCTAGTTGTTGGTTGCCTGGACGTCCTTTGCCATGTTGTATTGCTTGCTGCCTTACTTGATTATTGAAAGAGCTTAACTGCCATCCCAGCACAGCTCACATTGCTGAAACCGGATTATGATCTGTCAAGCTGGGCCACCAGACCAAGGATGTGGTCGCCTGCAAGCTTGAAGAAGTACTTGTATTTAAACCAGCCCAATTTATTGTGTCGCCGAATACCAAAGCGTCTGACTTTCCCCTGCGTCACTTGTTGAAGGGCAGGCTTGTGTTTCAGTCAGAGGGCAGGGCGATGTGCTGCTCTGGCGTTTCCCTGAACGATAGTAAACTCAAGTGGGAATGCACTGGCTTCCTGTGGACAACAAGCACTCGGCTCAGAAAAAATCTGCTCTCTTCACTTTGCCATGCAATTCTTAAATGCTGTTCGACTGACAGTCCACCACAACAGGCTGCTATGTTCTGCGTTTCTATGTTGTCCCCCAAAATTGAGAAAAGACTATGAATATGAAATATCCTTAAATTATTCCCCTGTCCTGTTTTGCAGAAATCCTCCCTGTTGTCATGTGCAACCCTAAACAAAACAAATGGACGAACGTACACAAGTAGGTTACGTTTGTTTGCGCCAAGAAACGCGCGGACAAAGCCGCCTTAAGCCTCGTAAGAAGCTGTTTGCTGTCACAAATTGGATTTAGGCCAGCAGACTTAAGATAATGAACACACCTTTTTAGGCCTTCATCCCTTTGGACTAGTAAAGGGCAAGCTAGCCCCCCCAACCCCCCCACCCTGTGATGACCACACCCTGGCCCAGGGCCCCTTCAAGGGGTGTATATTGGGTTTGTTGTGTGTGTGTGTCCTGCCAAGCCATTCTACTTTGCACGAAGAAGAGCCCATTCTTCTCACTCAATAAGGGCATGAAGTCAGCGGCTGTCATCGGATCATGTGATCACACGAGAGCGATCCCCTCGCCCACGCGCGTGTCACCAAGTCCCACCAGCCCCTAGTCTGTAATCTGCTGTAAACTACCTTCAAGGCTATTGTGTATGTTTATACATGTACATGCAGAGAAAATAGCCGAAGGACTCTAGCATGACAAGTTAATCTGTTGTTGTTGTTGTTGGTGTCGTTAACTGAAAAGGAAAATGCCCTGGTTACAGAACTAACTACAAACATGATGTTGCTATGCGTATGATTGTGTTCATAAGGGGACATTATCAATAGTGGATATAATGCTGCAAAAGGTCAAAAGTGATGCGGACGCTGATCTCTATAGTCCTATAATGCACCGTAAAGACTCGAGTAGTTCTCAACGCGAGGGAAGACGCAAGGTCAAAAGAATTAGGGTAGTACGATAATATAACACTCGATTGATTTCCCCAGGGGGAGGGACGCCACATGATGCTGCAGCAGCAGCAGCAGCGTGGGTCAGTAGGGTAGCTCCAGTACCGGTGTTGCTCCCAGCCCAACAGGAGTATTTTGTAATCAAATTCTTTTTACCCTTTTTTTTAACACTTTGTTGTAAAGAGTAAAAGGCAAAACGTGAAGTGGGAAGTTGGAGTCGATGTACATGCTGAATCTCTGTTCGGTATTATAAATGGTTGAGTATGTGGGCTGCAGAGAGATTCAGGTCGACATGCAAACTAGGGCTGAGCAATTAATCGAAATGTTGTTGAAATCCCAAGTGCAATATCCAAATCGCAGGGGCTGCAATTATTTGATAAGGGAAAAATCGGTAGATGTAAAACACCATTGTAATTGAAGTACTGTAGTGCTGCTGAATAGATGCCCTGGACCCGGGACTACACTTTTTTTTTTCAACAGATGTAAGAAAACATGTTTGTTTGGTACAGACCCCAACAAATGTCACATGATTTTAATAGATTTTTCAGTGAAAATTGTGATGCAAAAATTATCATTCCCTTCCCACTAATTGGAAATCAAATAATCGCAATATGGTTTTTGTTACCATGTCGTTTAGCCCTACATGCAAATGGATTAAACCCTTGTCTGTGTGTAGTTTGTATGTTCTCCCTATGTTGACATGGTACTCCTTTGGATGCTTTCCTTTTTCCTTTTCCTTCTTCCACCTTGGAGACTGTGAGTTGCCAGTAAGCTTGACTGGTTCAGACCTGCTTCCTGTCACTCGCCCATTACCAGCTGGACTCGGCTACTGCCCGCCCCCATCCCAGCCACTGAGTATTGGCGTGAAAAAGAGACGGCTGGCTGGAGTGACGGTTCTGACTGGTGGTCATAAAAATAACTTTAAAAAAATAAGATGTGCATGTACCTTACCGTATGCGATTAGCACCACTTATGCTACGATGTGCATTGTTTCAATACACGATTGGCTGAATAATAAGCAGCTTAATAGATTATGACACAAGTCATTAGGTATGTTGTGGTCCCAGCAGAGATGCATTGACTTCCTCAAGGATATTTAACTTGGTTGTTGCTTCATTGTCCCTGGATCACTCACTTTGTTTATATCTGCTGCACCAACAATGCAGTAGTTTTGGTGATGGGATAGGATGTTGATGTTATCTAATTGTTAAAAAGTTGTATTGTATCTTCTTCTTGGTCAAAAGAGAAGCAATCTGAACTACCGGACAACAATCTGAACTACCGTGTAAAAATATAAAAGTTCACAGTACACCGTTGTACATATTGTCGTGTGCGTGTGGTGTCTAGCTGATTCACTTCCTGGCTTTTGGCACAAACTAGGAGATGTTTTGTGGCGTAGTTATCTTCACCAAAAAGTGGGCTCCACGCCAACTTGGAGGTGTGTTTTTTAAAATGCACCGAGCAAGGAGGAAGTCAGGAAGCAGCAGGAAATGGAGAGTTACCCGCTCTCCATTCATTACCCGCTAAAATACAAGCGACACTGACCCGATGGAGGCACCTAGGGCTGCAACGAATCGATTGGTCGATTGACAGAAAATTAATCGAATCAAATTGTTATAATCGATTAATCGTTTAGGTCATTTATCGAGTACAAATACCAAACATTTGCTGCTTAAAGCTTCAGAAATTCAAATGTTTAGTTCATGGATCATAAAATGAATGAAAGCAAGCACCTTTAAGACATCACTTTGGAGTCTGGTAACTTGTGATGGCATTTGCTATTGTGACATTTTCTATAATAAATGATTAATCGATGAATCAAAAAAATGAGCGTTAGGTTAATCAACTATGAAAATAATGGTTAGTCGCAAGCCCTAGTTGTACCGCTCCTTTCCACCGGCGCTCATATAACAAACCCCTCCATCTCTTCTGTCTCTTTGGGAGGTTCCTGGCTGATGGGTTTATAATCCCACTGCCTAAGTGAAGCGTGTGAAGGGCCGTGCTTTCATGTTGCACACTCGGGTCCACCCGGCCTGCCACCGCGCAGACTAGGTTAGGGCTGTCGCCCGGCGTAGAATAAGTGTCGAGGTTCATTGATGGCGAATGACAAAGGCTCCCTTCTAATCAAGACGGCCTTTGTTTTCGCCCCTCGTTGCAGCGGCAGACGGACACATGGACAGACACATGGCCTGGCAGATGCGCGCGACGCGTCGCTCAGACGTGATATCCTCCTTGTGTGGGCGTGTTGTTGTTGCCGTGGCCACTGGGTTAGAGAAAGAGAGAGAGTGGGGGGCGTGGGGGGCAGGGGGGGGGGGACCTCTGGCGCAGGGATGCTGCAGAGCCACACGCCCTCTAGTGGCGAGGTCGGTTGTGCACATGTCGGGGCATGATGGATTCTAGGTGATTAAAACCAACCGCTGGCTCTATGATTAGACCTGTCTGGCTGTGTGGAGGGCCTGTGGCTTTTCAGGATTCTGTCTTTGGGTGAATAGAAAGAATGATAAATGAATGGCGAGCGGTTTCTCTTTGAACCCTTAGTTCTGGGAATGTAATGAGTCACTCGCTGCGATGAGCCGTTATCCGTTGTGAAGCGTCTTGAAGTCAGGAGACGAGTGGGTGTCCGGACGGCGTGATCAAACAAAGTACAGCGAGGGCGATGGCCTCTTTATTTCCTTGGATATTTGCGCGAAAATGCATGCAAAAATATAACAACGAGCCCAAGTAGAGTTCTGTACGCTCCCTCTCGGGGCTTTATCGAAATACAGTTTTTAGACGGGCAGCAGACATGAGTCCTACTATTGACATTTTCCTGCTTTGTGCCTCGTCTCCCCGTCCCTCTGTGCACAGTTCTACCTCCAGACAGGAAGTGGTCACCCCCTCATCCTCCACCCAGGGGGGCAAGGCCAGCGGGGCCACTCACAAGATCTGCCTGGTGTGCTCCGACGAGGCGTCCGGCTGCCACTACGGAGTGCTCACCTGTGGCAGCTGCAAGGTCTTCTTCAAGAGAGCCGTTGAAGGTGACTGCTTTTATTTGTTGTTGTTTTTTGTTGCTGTGGTTTCATTTGAGCATTTTGCATATTCATCTCCAAATTCAGAACTGAACGTAAACCAAGCCTCCCTGAACACAGCGGGGATTTTAGCCGCTGTTGGGCTGTTCCATTGGTAACAGCCACGCAAATGTGTTCGGCATTGTTATAACCTTAGGTGGTTAATAATGCACGCACACTTTGGACGGTTAACAGACTTTACTTAACGTCTGCAACAGCACTGCACATGCCTACAGCGCGGGGTACGCCTCAAAGCGTCCCTCGGGGTCCCTGGGTTAATTAATAAAGTTTCCAGGGTGAAGTTCCCTTATAACACAGTAACACAGTTTCAGTCTATAACAAGCATGTTCAGCGTACACATATTTGGCCAAATAATGTGTCCTTTATGATGGTAATGAAATGAGTTGTGATGCAAAATCATAAATAAAATATTAGGCTCTGCATTCTAAAGAGGACAGGGGATCTTTTGTCCTTTCGGAAGTTGTCTATGCCACGAGGGGTGTCCAAAAACAGACATTTGGAACAAACTCATCTTCAAACTAATCCTCATGTGTCCCCACCCCGCAGGGCAACACAACTATCTGTGTGCCGGAAGAAACGACTGCATCATCGACAAGATCAGACGAAAAAACTGCCCGGCCTGCCGCTTCCGCAAGTGTCTAATGGCAGGCATGAACCTTGAAGGTATGCATTCACCTCTCATGCTGTACTCCCCAGGGTTATTATAGGGCTTATACATCACAATGCATCAAGGGATTTGTTGTTGGCGACACTCCGCCATATTGAGAGGACTCAAGAGAATAGTACTGTAAAATCCTAAATCAACGTAAATATACTGTAAACTAGGCTAATTATGCCCACCTCTAGCATGAGAAACGCTCTGGCAGATGCCTCTTTTCTCTAAATTACCGTCTTATTTTAGTAACGGTAACAAAATGCCATAGATTACTATGTTGAAGACCATATAAGACATATTGCCACGGTAAGAAAAAGAAGATTTAGCGTTCACCGACAATTGAATTCCCTTCTATCCCCACAACCCACACCCCCACCCCCCGGCCATCGCAGCACGGAAAACCAAGAAGCTGAATCGCATCAAGGGTATCCAGCAGGCCAACCCGACGGAGCTGGCCGCGCCACCGAGGCCGGCCGAGGCCCGCTCCCTGGTGCCCAAGTCCATGCCCCAGCTCATCCCCACCATGCTGTCCCTGCTCAAGGCCATCGAGCCGGACACCATCTACGCCGGCTACGACAGCACGCTGCCCGACACCTCCACCCGCCTCATGACCACCCTCAACCGCCTGGGCGGCCGGCAGGTGGTGTCCGCTGTCAAGTGGGCTAAGGCCCTGCCAGGTAGGGTGGCCTGGTGGTGGTGGTGGTGGTGCTGTGGTGGTGGTGGTTGTTGTTGTTGCCTCATCTCAGGACTCTTGTCTGCTGGAGTCATGACGCTGGCTCATGTGGTAACAAACCTGTCTGGTCCCATCATTAGAACCAGAACAGCGCTGCATCGATTCAGTCGATCAACAGAAAGTTAATCAGATCAGATTTTTCAGATTTGTTTTTAATCCATTAATCGGTTTAAGTCATTTATCAAGTACAAATATCAAACATTTGCTGTTTGATGCTTCAGAAGTTCAAATGTTTGGTTCATGGATCATTATACAATGAATACTTTAATTTTTCTTGGCTGCTTGTGAGATTAAGCAAACGAATCTAGTGACCAATGACTTCATGAACGATGAATCGAAGTTCACATTTTGAAAACAGACGTTTCTTTCTTTTTAACATTCGTTTCAACACTGTTATGGCAGCAGGGCTTTCATCCCTGCTCTCTTTCCCCACAGGCTTTAGGAACCTGCACCTGGACGACCAGATGACTTTGCTGCAGTGCTCGTGGCTCTTCCTCATGTCCTTCGGCCTGGGATGGAGGTCCTACCAGCAGTGCAGCGGCAACATGCTGTGCTTCGCACCCGACCTCGTTATCAACGAGTACGTACGCCATCCCTGAGCACCTCGGGTCGAGTCCCAAGTCCAGATCGAGTCATTGGTGAATTCAAGACCAAGACCGATGGGGGGGGGGGGGGGGGGGGGGGGGGGGGTTAGACCAAGATCTAGACCAAGATCAAGACTGCAATAATATGAGTCCAATTCGTGACCAAGACCATGTGGCTTTAATTATATGGATTGGTTAAAATAGAAAAGGAAGGTTTCTAAAGGCATATTTCAACAGAATTAGCATGTTGGGCTGCTGGACACTTTCTTGGAAGAGATTAAAATGATAAAAGTAGTAAAAAACAATATGTACCTATGCAATTTCAAACACCTTTGGTCTCTTCTCAGGTCAAGTATCAGTGGAAGGTTTTTCTCGCATATGTTTGCCTCCATTGCATCGATGCTTCATTATATGTGGAATCCATTGCTTCCTCATGCAGTACTTGAGCCACTTAGCGGTGGGTGTCTTCTTGTTTCCTTTCACCATGTAGCAAACTACCGTTTGTTCACCATGGAAACAATGCAAGTCTGGTGTTGTCGCTCTTTTATGGACTTGGCCCGATAACAAACATCTACACAACTGTATATGCTCAGGCTCACACACCCCATTACTCCCATTGCATTGTTATAAGCCAAGAGATATGAGTTGAAGATGAATGAACTGCATTTATTTTAGTTGCCTAGACAACCAGTATTGGCTAAATAAAAACAATGAAACAGCTGTGTCTCACCCTAAGGAATGGTCTCTCCTTACAGTGTTATAAAAATAAAAAAAACAAAGTAGCATTTAACAACCGACATTAATCCGACTCTGCTGTGCTGTGTCCTCCGCCAGAGACCGGATGAAGCTGCCCTACATGGCTGACCAGTGTGAGCAGATGCTGAAGATCTCCAGCGAGTTTGTCCGGCTGCAGGTGTCCCACGACGAGTACCTGTGCATGAAGGTCCTGCTGTTGCTCAGCACAGGTTCGCTGCTTTTGCCTTCTTCACAAGCCTCTCTGTGACATCCGTGTCCTGTTTCCTCATCACTGCTGTTTTTATATCCACTGGGATCCAATAGGGGGACTATTGTTTGCATTGATCAATATTGTATCACATGTTCAAGAACAAAACAAAGATTAAACAAGGCCCCATCTTATATCCAACCACACCCCAGTCATGCAGAGCTTTACACTACCACATCAAATAGGATAGTGTGGTGAGAACCACAAGCTATATATAAAGCTGGCCATGACAGCGGCATACTTGACACACTTAAGGGTGCATGTCTATCTTCAGTTGCCCATGCCACAAAAAACCCATGATTCCTCATCTGTTGCAACAGCCCAACAAACTGATCCAATTCTGTGTCATTGTTTTATTTTATTTTTTATTTTATTTTTTAACTGTGTCATGCAATGGCTCCACGTGAATAGTAAATACAAAGCAGGCGATCTTCATCTCCGCCTCCCCTCCTCCTCCTCTTTCTCCCCCCCCCCCCCCCCCCCCCCCCCCCCCTGCAGTGCCAAAGGATGGCCTGAAGAGCCAGGTGGTGTTCGACGAGATCCGCATGTCGTACATCAAGGAGCTGGGCAAGGCCATTGTCAAGCGGGAGGAGAATTCCAGCCAGAACTGGCAGCGTTTCTACCAGCTCACAAAGCTCTTGGACTCCATGCATGAGGTATGGAGAGAATGGCATCCCATAGGGTCTTATCTCTCCAACGGGGGGGGGATATATATATATATATATATATATATATATATATATATTAGAGATGGGCATAGATTAAAATATTTAATCTAATGGTAATCTTGAAATTAATCTAGGTTAATCTAGATTAAAGTGGCTCCTTTGAATGATGTCGAAGGTGTCCGTATGTGTTTGCTACCTAAATAATGACTTATATTGCCTAAAAAATGACTAAAAGTGGGTCTGCCCGATTGTTGAGCGGGGGAGGGGGGGGTGCTACCGGAGGATTTCGGTTTGCGATAATATCGCGTAGGCTCGCGTTAATACTGCCGATAACACCGTTATCGGCCCATCACTAATATATATATATATTGCATGCATGCAACAAAAACGGTAACACTTTACAATAAGGTACGCAAAAAGTGGGTAGTTACTGAGGAACTAATGAGTAACAAATGATGAACGACTGGGGCCCTAACGGGGCCCTAAGTGACAGTTACTCAACCCCAGTTAGGGCCCCAGTTAGGGTCCCAGTTAGGGTCCCAGTTAGGGTCCTGGTCGTTCATCATTCGTTACTCATTGGTTCCTCAGTAACTACCCACTTTTTGCGTACCTTATTGTAAAGTGTTACCCAAAAAACTCTTACACACTTGTCCTGGCAATTAAATAGTACTTGGCATTATATAGCATCTTACCCTAGCTATCCATGTTGTATTATGATGCACTTGGAAACTTGTTCTGTTGACATCCTTGCTATACTGACATATTGTTGTTTCATTGTTGCTTTCTGTTGACAAATGTATTTATTGTAAGTCGCTTTGGACAAAAGTGTCTGCTGAATGTGAAACAATCAAAGCACAAAATCAAAAATAGATCCCCAAGTGCTGCACGACCTAGTTTCTAAAACAACAGTGCAGAGAAGCTGAAGGCATCCGAACACAAGGTTAGCAGACGTGCGCGCGCGTGTGTGTGGTGGTAGTGTGCAACGGTTGCTAATCGCTCTACAACGTTAACGGAGCAAGATTACAAGTTTACATGCATAAATAAGTAAATGAATGACGAAAGAGACAAAAACAAAAGTCATTCAAATTAAACTTTTAAAAAGGTCGCCGCTTGGATATTTTTAGGTCACGTGACATGTATCCTGCAGCTAGTATCGTCATGGTGACGCAGAGTGAGGAAGGATTCGTTGCCCAGGTGGAGCTGGGCAGCTCAGCTGGGGGAGCAGGGAAGGGCCAACAGAGAACCGAAAGTGAAGCTTGTGTTGTATCCTGGTATGCGTTAAAGGTCCTGTAGACAACGTTTTTGCTTTAACGTATCAGTATGAAGTAAATGTTGATTGCACAGTGTAATGGCTACAAAATAATGACACCATCGCCGTTTAGATGGGTTCCCTTAGCTTCCCTATAAGCCTCGCTTTCACTATGCAGCTCTGTCTGCCACAGAGTACAATCTCCCGGGAAAAATTGCGTGTGCAACCAAACCAGGAGGATTAGCGCTTTTGTTTACCCCGGTGAACATGCTTCTTTCTTTATCATCTCTAAAGTGTGGATCGTTTCTTTCGCTGAGATTTCCAAACAAACTGAAAGCCCTTCAGCTGTATTCCCGAGCAGTGACTCCAACCAGAATATATGTTTTAAATTAGGACGCTTAAGCCGCTGCCACGGTTGCACGTAACCCAGCTAATGAAAGGCTCTACCGTGTGTGTGTGTTGCAGATGGTCGGCGGGCTGCTCAACTTCTGCTTCTACACGTTTGTCAACAAGTCGCTGAGCGTGGAGTTCCCCGAGATGCTGGCGGAGATCATCAGCAATCAGCTGCCCAAATTCAAGGCCGGCAGCGTGAAGCCCCTCCTCTTCCACCAGAGATGACTGTGCCCCTCCTTACAGATGATGACCCACCACAACAACAGCAGCAGCAGCAGCAGCAGCAGCAGCAACAACAAACAAGGCCTTAAAATTCACCTCACCAACTCATCACCAGTAAGAGGACGAGTGGAAAGCGCAAAGATGGCGGTGGAAGGACAGGAACGCGGCTAAAGAACTGGCGGATGGAGTGAGTGAGAGAGGGGGGGGGGGTTTGGAGGCAACGGGTATGCAACTTGGGAGTGGAGCTTTAGTGGGGTCTCTGGTGAAAGTAAATTTTAAAAAAAAAAGGGGCAAGTGGACCTTTTTTGTTTCAAAGGCAGACAAAGTGAGCGCAAGAAAGAGACTAAGCATGGAGACGTTGTTGTGGCGCAGTAGAAGGTGTATAGTGTATAACAAGTAGGATTTGTTTTGTTCGATCATCACTGAGTGAAATAGACTAACCATCCGTGCTGTCTCAGGTTTCCCTCCTTCGCTCGCTCGCGCACATGCGCGAGTGCGCGCACACACACACGCACACATACACGCACACACACACACACATACACACGCACACACATCTGCAGTGGTTAACAAACAGTATATATCTAGGTTCTAAAAAATATTTTTTTCAAAAAAAGTATCACAGTTTCTGTCGTTCCTGGGGAGGGGGGGGGTTGCAGTATCAAAATATTCGTCTCCTCAACTGGCTTTTAGGACGGCGTTCTCCTCTGTAGCTGTCAGGGTGTTAGTAGTAGTCAGTGGTCAGTACTCGTTTGTCCAGACACCCCTCATTTCAACTGAGATAAAGATGCCCCCCCCCCCCCCCCCCACCGACATAACCGTGTCCAGATTTAAAACATGTTATTAGTAAAAGGGAAAAGGAAAGGAAGAAACGTGCCTTTTTAAAAAAAAAAAATCAATTAAAATCAGATTCATAGCCCTTGGAGTTTCCCCGTGATAAGGTGTGTGATTGTAGTTTTCCTATTATTGCACATTTGCAATAATAGGCTGGGTTGTCCCATTAGAACTGGCAGTAAGTGAACTGTCCCCTCAGTAAACGGACTGTCCCCTCAGTAAACGGACGGTACCACAATCCTTTGAGAAGAATCTTGATAGTTTTCCTTCCCTCTCTTATCCTTCCTTCCTCACTTTAAAGGAAGTGCTATAGTGGCACTTATTACCTCAAACAAATATTTTTGAGAGTGGAAGTGAACTTTTCCTCCTCCCCTAATCGTCCCTCCTTTGTCCCAAGAGTGTATTGACGGGAATGTCACGTGATTTTGCGTTAGCCAATCATAGGAGAAAGGGCATAATGTATGTTTAGTTTTGGGAGTTTATTTAGTCATACTTCAACAGGGAAATTGCTTTCAGAGTGTCTATATTTTTCTCAAACTGTAAATGTAAATAGCCTTTATAGGATAAAAAATAATAGGATATATACTTGGTTCTGTATACAACATAGTAAACAAGAAAATGCAGTCACAGTTCTGCCAATTGCGGTCCATGATCCTCTGTATGGGCACGTTTTCACAATGCAAATGCTGCAAAGTACTTTCTTCCTTTTACAGTTTTGATCGATTATTCTCAATTTATGTCATTTTGATGACAACATGCCGATACAGAGCGTTTGGGGCTGGCGTTGGCGGACTCTCCGGTCAAACCTCGCATATCTATGGAAAACCTCAAAACCTTTTCGTTATTATGCCCATTTAGTCTTCATTGTACCCTCTTGGGCACCTTTTCCTCTACGTCATTGCTCTTGTAGTTTGCACGTGCCTTGTGTGTGTGTGTGTGTGCGTGTGTGTGTGTGTGTGTGCGTGCGTGCGCGTGCTGTGCGTGTGTTAAGTAGTTTCAACCCCAACATTTAAAAGCACTTGGTCTTGGCCCCTTGAACCCTTTACCTAAAGATGATACTGTAGTTGTTGTTGAGTGTCAAGCGGGATCGGACCTCAATTGCCCTGGAATGGTTTTAGTGCCAAAAGCCCCCTCTGGTTTGGTCCGCGGTTTGTTATTTTTGTTTGTCAGTTTTCGGCAGTTTGGTAAACAGATCGATTTATATCAATGGAAATGTGGTGTCCAAACGTTTAGACATCTAATATTGTCTAATGCAAGAATTAGAGACACACACAAAAATGTATTTACATTTTTACTTTAGACCACTCAAATGGAGTAAATAGGAAATAATTATGAACTAATCGCTGAGCTCTATTTTTTAATGCAAGGCACTCATACATGTGTTAGAATGCGTGTAATAAACCTTTTCTCTGTATTCAACAAAATGGGACTCAAACCCATTTCTATTTTAATTGTGTTAGCACTTATTGGGTTTTCTACTTGTTTTAAGTTAAACTTATATCCCTGTCAGTATGGTTATGTGTTTAACACACAAACAATTATCAAAATGAATGTGATTATTCAAGGGGAGGATTGACAGCAGATTGAGAACGGAGGTGCTTTCTATTTTACGAATATTTGGCCAATTTCAAAGTTTGCATTAACTAACGACACCAGTTAAATTACAATGCCAAAAAAATACATTTAAATGTAAAATGTAATCGAGTGGTTTTTGTAAAGCTCCCATGCTCAGGTTGTCATTGGATACAATTTGCAGAAGTGTCGAATATTAAACATGCTGTTATCAATGTCCACTGGCAGACTGTCAACCAAAAAACAAACGGACCTTGAGTTACAATCTCCGGTGTTGTACTGTGTTTCTGGCGGAGGCGGGTGGAAGAATGCGAATACAACACACACACCAACAGTAAGGCGACATGTCGGCTAAGGTTTGGAGGTGTGCGCTGCCATGCTATGTACTTCACCTCAACTGCCCCCCCCCCCCCATCTGTTTTCACTCAGATTCATGTTGTTTTCCTACTTTAGAGTTGTTTTAGAGAATAGTTCTGGGGGGTGGGCAGGGAGAAAATAAAGAGACATTATTCACAATCAGCATAAGGGTTACTTATCGGTTACTTTCACATCCAGTGTCTCTACAAATCTGCTGCTGTTTTTTAAATCCATATAAAGAAAAAAAATAAAAACCGCATACTTGCCTCTCCTGGCTCAAGAATGTATCCGACCTCTCGCGGTGTGTACTACATTTTTGAGAAGGACAACTAAATATGCAATAGAAATTACACATGCAGAGTACATTTCTACATGAGACATGTCCAATTCCTTCCTTTTGTTATTGTTGTTTTTTTTCTTCAAATATAAGCTATTCACACAAGAGGAGACCAGCATTACTCTTCTCTTTCTCGCTCTGCAGGCCAGATCTTTTCAGGAAATATACTCGTGTCAATAGACGATTACTTTTCACCGCACAAATAAATCTATTATGTTCAGACGACAAGATGACCAAAGCAAGTTATACAGACAAATTCAACATATATCCGCGTAAGTCTTTGGAGAGAATTGTACAGGTATTTGTTTTTTGGTTTTTTTAACACATTTTGTATTCTATCTCGGATGGCTTTGGTCAAGTTGTGAAATACTGTGAATAGAAAATAGGTTTTAGTCTTTTCACTCAACTGTTTGTGAAAGTAATCAACCAGCTTGAATCTAAAAGTTTGCACTACCCAAATATTGTTTTGAAAATCTATTTTGTATAAAACATATGCAGACATTAACTTTAAAAAAAAAAAAATTATCAAGGGCAGATCATATTTCACTGGGATATACTTTCTTTAAAGCTTTGTTTGGATTCAAATTTCAATTATGTACATAGGCCTATATTCAATTATGTAAATGTGTTTGTCTCAAAATACTCGTTTTTCTATCTCATCTGTATTGTTTCTCCACTGTAGTGTGACTCTTGTTGATCTTTTCCTCCATCGATTAAATGTTGAATTGTAGGCCTATGTCTCCTTTGTGTGGTACTTTTCAAAAATGGTATACTGACGCATATATTATCCTAATTCAATTCTGAACTATATAAATGGTTATCACAGCAGGCACTTGCTCTCAACCAATAAACGTGCTTTTCCATCGTGATGCTTGTTTGTTGATTTCTGCCAGGCACCCCCCCCCCCCCCCCCCCCTTAATATCCCAACATCTCTGCAGAACACAGACAGGAGTTTCTCACATGCAACTCCTTTATCTAATATTCAAATAGGTTTACTCCAATCACTGTGTATTGTAAACGGAAGGGAGGCGTTGGTGTGTAGCACTATAAACGGTAACCCAATATCCTCCCTCAAATGGTGTGCTTGGAAACTTTACACAGATGATCTTGCTATAAGTGTACATGTTTCTTTTTCATGTGGCTTGACGAGATTAGTTTATCTGTTACAAAAAGGTAAGCGGCTACACAACACAAGGTGGGCTGGGGGCTGTAGCCTACACTTGCCAGCATACGAGTCATGGTCACGCTGGTCACCTGTGCTCATTGGGTTAAGTGCACACAGCATGTTATGAGGAGGGTCCAGTCTGTGGCAGGTGCCCCCTCTGTGATCTGTGCTTTCCACCTTATTCCTACTTCCACAACACCACCCGGATCAAGGGAGCTCAAACTGTCTTGTAAAATAGAAAAGCATTTTTGAGTGTTATTCACAGGTAAGTCTATCACTAACCATTTGATCAGCTTGTGTGTGGTGTGTGTGTGTGTGTGTGTGTGTGTGTGTGTGTGTGTGTGTGTGTGTGTGTGTGTGTGTGTGTGTGTGTGTGTGTGTGTGTGTGTGTGTGTGTGTGTGTGTGTGTGTGTGTGTAAAAATTGTTTAAATCTTACACCCCTTTTAATTCAACATCTTAATTAGTAAAACATGAATAGGTTTTCAAATGAGATGTTTTCATTCACAGCACTGTATTGTCACTCACCCTAACAAAAAACGGATTGCAAATGGCACCCAATTGTACAGTTTATATTGGTTTCTCTAAAAACACACATGTTGTAATATGTGTTTTTCTTCCCAGCTTGAAGCTGTTCCCTCTTCGTGACGCATACGTCAGTATCTCTGCTCTCCTTTCAGCTGTCCTGAGACTGAAGGCTGTGGGATTCAGGGAGTGGAAAGGAGGAAATATCTGACCGTGAGCGGTGCAGGCCACTCGCACAGATCAGTGAGTCTCTTCCATACAGACACATATCCATTGTCAACCAGACAACATGTCTTTTGAAAATAATAGTGGTAGTCAATCTCTCAACCATCTGAATGTGATCACCCACCCCCCCACACACACACACACACACACACACACACACCACAAATTAGGTCACGCTAACCTCAGGTGCACTACACATTTTTCATTAGATACTCACTCTTTCCACGATGCAGAAGCCATCTCTGAATATATAACCCTTAGTTGCTTCCACATAAAGACGACTAGACGCTGCTAATGTTCCTTCATAACTATGAAATGGCGGAGGCTTTAAATAAGCCCATCTTGGTTTTCTGCCTCTCCCTGCACTTTACATTATTTTCACTTTAATGTCATTTTAACTGTGCACAATAAATAAATAATCAGGAGAGCAGTTAATTTCATCGCTGGCGCTCTGCATGAAAGCATTAGTTTTCACCCTGCAGCAAATGTGTGAGATACTAACCAGAGAAAACCGAAGTAACGGGGATAACAACGTGCATTACCTCTACCCTAGGGAAAAGCCAAGCACCATGACCCCCATGCAGGGCCGTTTCTAGCTATATGCGGACTATGCGGCTGCATAGGGCCCCGCCGCCACCATGTGATTTTGTTTTACACCCCTTGAAAAGATGAAAGAGTGTGTGTGTGTGTGTGCGTGTGCGTGTGTGCAGGGGCGCTGCCAGGCATTTTGGGCCCCATGAAAAGATATCACATTGGGCCCTGGCAATTTTCTACTGGACTGGCCCACCACAGGAACGACGACCGGGGGGGGGACCTACGACCGACGGGCCCCTGTCAGTGCTGGGCCCTTTGAATCGTCCCAACTTTTCCCCCCTTACGGTGTGTGTGTGTGTGTGTGTGTGTGTGTGTGTGTGTGTGTGTGTGTGTGTGTGTGTGTGTGTGTGTGTGTGTGTGTGTGTGTGTGTGTGTGTGTGTGGAGAGAGAATTTTCTGAATCCTGTCCATCCTCCCGGTGTCGTGTATTTGATGAATGTTACTTTGTGGAGACGCTGGAAGAGAACCACTGCAACACCTATCAGCCCCTTAAGTACAAGTGGGAGAGGCGCTGGTAAGTGGGGCTGAAGCAGAACGGCAAACCAAAGCAGGGCCCCAGAACTCACACAGGGCAGAAGGCCATCTTTTTGTCCTCCTGCGAAGGCTGGAAGACACGGGGGAGTAATAACGCTACACAAATGCATAATTACCTCCTACTACTATTTAGGTACGATGACTTGCTCTGGTGTGTGCCACTACATTTATAACCTTGAAATGGATTTGCGACTGTATTGTGTCCGTGTTCATTCCCACACCCTCGCAGAAACAAAGCACATTTTATTTCTGTCATTTCTTATTGTGGCATTGTAATATGATAAAATGGGACTATTGTTTTCTGCTGACCAATCCTCGTGAATGTAATTATGGCTGCCTTTGAAAAAATGAGAGTACTTTTGATTTAATCCCACACTCACTGCATATTACTGTAATATTAAATAACTATATGCACAACCACTCGATGTAAATGCAACAGGTTATTGACCGCATTACAAGTGTGTCCACTATTTGACCTGGAAAGTCGTTCGTCTAACAAACACCAGCAAACACCAGCTGACATGAAGCTTTTTATTAATATTTTAAAACATCTCATAACAATAAAACCCAAAGCAGCTCTACATTACACAAACAAGCACACGTTTTCATTCTCATGGTCCTACACTTTTTCCATTGATATTTAAGATTGCATGGGAGGAACTGCTAAACTGAAAGTGCATCTCCTGGTTCCCTATTCAAATAATTGAAACAGTCCTCCACTTGAGCCAATAAGGAGACACCTATTCATTGTGATAACCAGAGAAGATGAGCCCGTTTCTGTGTTTCACAAATATGATGAGGAACATAAACATGAAATAAGTCACCCGTATGTTTACTTTTTGTATTTATATATCTATATATATATTTTGTCTTAACACCCTGGGCTGCATTGGGATTCGTCTAAAAGTGCACCTGCATACAACATTCTTTGATAGCATGCACAGTTTTGACACCTACTTCATTTCTAAATTGCACCATATATAAGCAACTGGCTAAAAAATAAAAAGGAACAGAAAAAATATATAAATTTTCTCTTGAAATAACGCATTACCCTCCAAGTTAATCTCAACCCAGAAATGCATCAGAATCTGGACCAAACTTCAAAGTTATGATTTTCTAAATATTCCTAAACAATACATCTACATCAAATGTGTAATGGAGCAGCTGACCCCAATAAAATCACATGATACATTTACTTAACATGGGCAGAGATTACATTATTTAGCCAAGAGTACAAGGCCCTCACACCCACCCCTTAAATGCACTTGCGTCATAATGCGTCAATGTGACCTCTTGGTGCTCTTGCTTGGACGCCTATGGTTGCTAGATTTGTGAACATGTTTACGTAGTTTGGTGTTTTTGTACCAGAACCACCTTAGATCACAGGGATTACACAAATCATTTGCCTAATAGGCAAAAGACAATCAAATGTACTGTTGTGTGAGTGAATGTGTGTTGGGGCCATATCAACTTGATAAAACAGAATTTGTGTTGCTAGCATGAATGTGGATGCTGTTTTCAGAACTGTGATTACTAAAGCAAACGCTAATACTGCCCTCTATGGGCTCGTTGTTCAAAGCCCCCAAAAAAGCTCAGTGAATTGTGTGACAATACATCAACCGTGACATTTACAGCATGGCCTTACCTTGTTTCTACGGTGAATGTTGCATTATAAAAACACGGAATAATCATCACACCAAGTTATCATGAGGGGAACTTTACAATGCATTTTGCATGCTCATCATAAGTCTTCAAAACAAGTGTTGACAGTTCATAATGCCAGTGGGCTCTGAAGTATCACCGACATAAGACTCTTCCCTATGGACTTGAAGGGGCTAATGCATGCCAGTACACTACCATCAAAACAATATAAGGCATAAATCAATATTTTACGGATGTATATGTGAAAGCACTTAACATTAGCCACTACGGACTACATAGAAAGACTAATACTGTTACAAATTACCATCAATATATTTCAAACAAAAACAAGTGTCAGGATTCAGGATTTTTGTTGCCATTGAGTTTGTTTGCACCCCCGACCTCATCCAGTGGAGAAGCCGCTTGGGTCCGGCGCTTTGACCGCCGATGGAGTCGGTATGAGAACTTGTCCATGTCCACTTTTCCGGAAAGTCCTGTGTGATCAAGATTTTGACGAGAAGAGAAACATTTTGAACATGGAAGGCTGCCATTTTAGAGCTGGGCAAGAGTGATACATCATCGTTAGCATGTTAGCACGCTGTGCTAGATGCCATCAGGGATTTTTTGGGGTTATTGTTACATTGCGATTGGATGTAGGGCTGGGCAATATATCGATATCATAGTATGAGACTAGATATCTTCAAATCTGTTAGATTTTGGATATCGTAATAAGGCATAAGTGTTGCTGCATTACAGTAAAGTGATGTCACTTGCTGAACTTACCAGACTGCTGTTCTATTATTTGTCTTTACCCACTTAGTCATTATAGCCACATTACTGATGATTATTTATCCAAAATCTCATTGTGTCAATATTTTGTGAAAGCAACAATAGTCATCACTATATATCCAAATATTGTCGCAATATCAATATCAAGGTATTTGGTAAGAAATATCGATATTTGATTTTGTCCATATCGCCCAGCACTAATTGCTGCTATACTGGAAACTGTTGTTGTATGTTTACCTTTTGATATTGTACATTTTCATATTGTAGGCTAAGCCTGTTTATTTATTTTTTCTCTCTAGTCTCACGTGGAACTTTTATGCTCATTTAACACTAAAGATCTTAATAAAATGAGAAAATACTATATAAAATACTATGTAAATTAATGGTTATTTTATAGACTATTTATTGAATGACCAGAAAACATGCTATATCGTGATATATACCGTTATTGAGATATTAATTGACCTATATCGGGATAAAACATACCGTGTATCATGTCATCATGCCGTACCTCTAATAAATAAAGAGCACGCGTGTGCGGGGGAGGGTGGCGTAGGAGGGATCAGCTAGCTTGCGCACCCTGGAGTAGTTCACAAACCCTCTGATGAAGAGCATGAAGCCTAAAAACACGAAAAAAAAACAAGTTTATAAGTTTCACTTTGATGCTTTTACCATGGCAACACGGACAGAAAAGAAAAAAAGTGTGCATTAGTGAGATGTAACGATAAACTCACCGAGGGCCAGGAAAACCCACCACAGCCAGTACTGCTCGTTGAAGTAGCCCGGGAAATAGGTGGAAAACTGGAACAAAAGTACGATGATCTGCTCAGATGACAGCCATGAACACATTCTCTTTGTTTGTTCGATACCAAACGATAACGCTGACACACGATGAGAAAAATACTTTAGATGAATATCTAAAGTCTGATAGATGGTGAAAGGTCAAATCAGTTCAAAATCAGTGAACATCACTTTCTTCCGCTTCATATTTGTTTTGACCACTCATGTTGTTGGAGGCGGGGATCTGTAAGCACGTAATTAGCGAAAGACAAACTCAGCCAGCAGTAGTCAACTGTAAAAAAGTGCCTGTACAGGTTTTAAATCGACACTGTGTAGACTGGCCGCTTCATTCACTCGCGTGAATGAGTAACAAAACAGGAAACAAGGCGTGTTTCTGCAAGGGGCTAGAAGTTATGCTGTAATACATTAGGCAGGACTGCTGGATCTGAGATTACAGTGAAGCTAATGTGTCCTACCCTGACGATGAGAACCCATTTGATGAGGGACAGGCCGAATCCAGAGATGGCCCCGTACCGGCCCGCTGCTGACGTGGTCAAGCAGAACGACAGGAAGAAGCCAATCCAGTTAAAGAGGAATGCCACTGAAGGAGGAAAAAAAAAAAAGAACATGTAAATTCCAGGTGTCCTGATAAAGCCATGCTGTAGTTTTTACTATCATGCCACTACAAACATTTGAATATGTAACGGCTGGTTTTCTGGGATGTACTTGGCCTCTGTAAATGTATGCATTGCAGGCATTGCTGCCACTACAGATGTTCTTACTGAAGAACGTGAGCATGAAGATGCCATCGTTTCCTATCCGCAGCTGGTCCGCATCTTCAAAGTCATCCCTGGCCACAAAGTCCTCCTCCTGCACAATAAAATCACAACCATTGTTGTTGTTATTTTATTTTATTCTTGTTCCGTGTCACCGACAAAAGGCGCTATAAAAAATAATAATTAAAACATTTATTATTATTAACTTTCAAAACAATAATTCAGCAATAACAATAATAGGCATTGGTTGTCCTCCATTAACCGATAGATTATACGCATATAACCAAGAGAAAATGGTCAGTGTTGTTTAAATAGGAGGCCAGGGTACCGTCACTCTGCCAGCCACCAATGGGATTGCCGCCTCCACTTTGGTTCTCTCTGCTTCATCGTAGGAGGGCAGTGTGGTGGCTACGTTGTAAGATGGGGGATTCGGAAAGCTTCCTCCATCCTCTTTGTAGTCAAAGAAGGCTGTGGAGGCCAAAAATGTATGAATGTAGGCCTAATTAATCACTGTTCAGACAAAAACAATAAAATAACATGGCCCCATTTGTCTATTGCTATAGCTAAAGTATTAAGGGTCAGACAAACAGCCTTAGCATGATCAAACAACAACATCTTGCAATGTAATTTAGGATTTAGATAGGAAAATAGATAAATATTAAGAGAGTCTTGCATGGGTCATTTAGGGGGTTTTGACCATAACTTACTTCCCACCTTCCTACTCCCTTTCCTCGGCTGGTGAGGACTCGGACTCGGGGGATTCGTCTTACCTGCGTTTGCTGCAGCGACGCTGCTGTACGGTGGGGGGGCGTCCTGGGCGGGGGTCTCCTGGGACGCCTGGGGGGGCTCCTCTTCATTTACCAGCTGACAAAAAAACACGGTATGGTAACCATCCAACAGTGGCACATTTGACTTACAAATATAACATACAATGGGAAAGCTATAGTTAGTAGGCCAACATAATAATCATAACAATGATAGTAATAATATAATAACATAACACTTTCTGATCATTGAAACGTATTGTAAACCAAATGGGCCTTAGCCAGTATGCAGGGTGCAAAGATAACTTTTCTGTCCACCGGCCAAATGGCTAGTGAACGTTAAAATTGTACCAGCCTATTCAATGGATAGACCATTGCTTTTTGTGTTGGCTGGTGAGTGAAGCACATCTACCAGTCGGTGCTAATGTCGCCCTGCCAGCATGATATATACATATATACAGATCCGTGTGGCGAGGGGCATTTCCTCTGTGGAAAACCTCGAGTCTGACTCAACACACACACACAGAATTAATGAAAAATGAATGTGGAAAACACAAACCCCTCGAGTTTGAGGATACGCTGCTTAAACATGTCGTCAGATCAGATACATTTCAAAAGTGATCGCTGTCACGTCGCAACAGACATCAACCTGTGATGCTTAGACACACAGGAAGACGACGACGCGCCTGTGACCACACCGTAACCTGTGGTGCTGTGAGCCTCCGGTGTCGCCGTACCCTTAAGTGGCCCGACATGACGTCATGGGTGTTAACACTACCCACACACGATCACATATACAGGATAGGATATACTACTATACTATATATAGTCCTATAGGCAGTCACTTCAGACAACAGGCTGTGTAGTGCAGTCACGTGATACCGGATCCCACCCTAGGCGACATCACCCTTAGCGAGCTAGTCGCCAAATATCTAACGACAGCTAGTTGGAGCTGATAAAACAACCGCTAGCCCCATTCGGAAGAAAATGTGACAATTCAAATTTAAGCAATTGGCTTCTTTATAAAACACGTGGAGATGCCCACTAGGGCCCACCCGTCAACATTAGCCAGGTTCAGTCCCCGCTGTGAAGGCGAGCTAACTTAGCCACATAATGTGTGGTACTAAATTAACAGGAATAAATACCTACCTCTTGATACCTCACGTTGCTGTTTTGCTCCGCCATGCTGAAGGAGTCACGGAACAGTGGAAAAAATGTCCACTACAAAGTGTGAGGTGTGTGAAAATGATCCTGGCGAGACGGTGTAGCAACAAGACTTGAGGAGCGCTAGCATAAGTCGGCCATCTTCACACACCGCCGACTGCTGACAGCTCGAGCTGTTGTTCCTCGACGTCACGTGACTGGAGGAACCTCCTCGTGCGCAAATAGCCAACCCATGCATAATAATAATAATAATAATAATAATAATAATAATAATAATAATAATAATAATGATGATATTAAAATCCTCCTCCTCATCATAATAATGATTAAACAGGCAAATGTTGATTGAATCGTTTTATTTTGTTAAAAAGTTTGATCCATGTTTAAGGTCATTTCTATTAACCCACTACTGTTCAAGTATTATAAAAACCTTTCTTTAGAAAAAACAGAATTCTCTGCTCATAAAAAGATTGAGACAAAACCCCTGCTTTACAAAAAGAAAATGCTTTTGCCATATGAAATGAATGGATAATTAAGAGAAGTACATTTTTGCAAAAGATGCACCCAGCAAAACTTTACTTTCTCTTCTGGGTAGCAGGAAGTGGATCCACCAGCCTGTTGTGAACGTGCATCATCCCTAAATACATAAACACAAGAGTACATTTAGTTCAGGTAGTTGTTTTTAGAGAGAGATTTTGTGAACTAGTTTTAAAATTTTATATATAACAATATTTGAGACATGCACCCAATGTCTGCTATTTTATTTGTATGTATTGCAGCACTTAATCGTCTGAGTTTATTTAAGTTTGTGAACAAATGACATATCCCCACTGCCAAGAGAAATCTAGACCAGTCATGAAACTAAAGCCTACTGCAGAGTAACTCTACATGGAAATGCAATGTTACCTTTAAAGTATTTTACAGTTTTGACCCTCAGTTCCAGAGTGGCATCTTCGTCACACACAAAAACTGTCTGTGGGTGCTGTTGGAATGCAGATACCGTCCACATGTGGTTCACCCCTTCCTCTATAGCCTTGTACAAAGCAAATGCCTTGTGTCCGCCAGTAATGAGAATCATGACCTGAACAGAAAATTGACAAAATCGAAAGCAAAATTTGAGATTAGGCAGTTTGCACACAATGTAGGTTGTACTCGTACAAACAAAGAATCGCAAAGCAAACCATAAAAACGTCAAACAGGTGAAAAGTAAGATGTCTAACCTCCTTTGCATCCATCACAGTGCCTACTCCCACTGTCAGGGCCATCGTGGGCACCTTCGATAGATCCCCATCGAAGAATCGAGCGTTAGCCTGGATGGTGTCCATCGCCAGTGTTTTCACTCTGGTCCTCGAAACCAGGCTAGAACCGGGCTCATTGAAGGCAATGTGACCATCCGGCCCAATACCTGAAAAAAAGGGAGAACAATAATTCTCAGTAGGGAAAGACTTTTAGACGTTATGCCGGCAGTTTAAAATAACAATGAAGCAGGTTAGGTTGGCTACATGTATGTTTAGACATTCTGACATTTCTTCTCACCTCCTATGCTGGGCGATACGGCCAACACATTATATCCCAATATAGGTAATTTAATATTTCGACACCAATATATACCACGACAGAGCATGTTTCTGGTAATTCAATAAATAGTCCACACTTATCACGCCATATCACGATATCCAAAAATCTAAGACGATATTCTAGTCTCAAATCGCGACATCGATATCGATATAGGATATATATATATATCTCGACATATTGCCCAGCCCTACCGCCAACGAAGAGTTTGATTCCCCCAGCGTCTTGGATGCTCTCCTCGAAGGCCTGGCACTCTGCCTCCAGGTCTGCAGCATTGCCATCCAGGATGTGCACATTTTCTGACCTTATGTCAATGTACTTGAAGAAGTTGTTCCACATGAAGGAGTGGTAGCTTTCCGGGTGGTCTCTAGGAAGTCCTGGGCAGTTTCAGAAAAAGTTCACATTCAATCAGTGTGCCACAACAATTCCCCAGACACCAGTTATATACATACAATACAATACATACATACAAATATGGCATCAAGCTCCTTTGAGCCACTTCAAACCTAAGAAACTTGCAAAAAAGTGCAAATTCTTCAATGATTATTTTTTTTAAATGGCATGTTTCCAAAGGAAATAAGCATCGTTAACCAATAATAAGGCCATACTCACCCACATATTCATCCATGTTAAACGTTTTGACATACTGGAATGACACTTCTCCATTCTTGAAGAACTCGATCAGCTTCTTGTAGCAACCAAGCGGTGTGCTACCTTGAGGAGTGAGGAATACAAATTATTATGATGATGATGATGATGATGATGATGATGATGATGATGGGGCATCTTGCTCACCGGTCGGTAGTCCCAGTGTGAAGTGTCTGTCGGGGCCAGGGTTGAAGAGCAGGATCTTGTTCCTGATGTATTTTGCAGCCCACTCACTCACCTGGTCGTATTCATCGAGAATAATGAGCTTCATGGTGCTCGAAAAACAAAAAAAAATCGAGGCTTGTTTCTTAACCACGCCGACAACAGCAGCACTTTTATAGGACAGTCTCTAATGAAGACTGAGGAGTATCAGATAAACTGGTCTTTGGACTCGGACACACCAGGCAGGAAGCAGGGGGCGCGTTTTATCTCCACCACTGAACAGTTTGAAAGAAAACAAAAGCTTTTTACAGACGACTCAAAAGATTATGCAACACATTTGTACTTTGGCCAAGATACCGTGCAGTCGTATAGCCATTGTAAACCTCCGTCCGTCGGTCTGTCTGTGCTGCTGCTGCGGAGGAGGAACTTGGGATCACGTGACCGCTCCCTCTGCTAGATGCTGACGCAGCTGAACGGGGCCAATCAGAGCCCGGTTCCACTTCCTGTTATGATCATGAGTTTAGCACGATCATATATTATTTTTTTTTTTATTTAAAAAAAACAAAAACGGTAACGCGTCATTAATCGAAACCAGACATGATTTTCAAATCACTTTATTAAAACCATATTGTGACACAGACTAGAACACTTATAGAGCACACAACAGAAATAAATACCATTATGTGTACAGCGCTCATTGTCAAATCAACAGGCTTATTGCAGTTGGCTTTCATTTATTCCAGCAAACAGGAAAGGACATGCTTATGGCAGCAGAGATGCCTTGGGAAGCTTGGGTCAATGTGCTGAGATTTCTGCCTGTTTTGACTGGGGTGGGCATCGTGAAGTACACTTCACCGGCGCGCGTGCACACACACACACACACACACACACAATGTATCTCAATCTGAAAAGCGCTCACTCTGCTCTGACCTTTTAGTCATTAGAATTACATAGTGGCTGTTTAAATCTGTGAAACCTTTTTTTTTTGATCGACTTATCTTATCTAGTCATCTCTATGAAGAATTTGTCAATCACGTGTATAGGTCGAGAGCAGTGCCCACATGGTTCAGACTGAGGCACAGTTGGGGGGCGGGGGGCGGGGATCAGGTGCATCTGCCAGCCGGGTTCAGTCCAGGTCCATGTCAGGCTTGTTCTCTGTCGAGGCGCTTGCCGTGTTCTCGGCCGAGCCGTTGTCTGCAGCGTCACCCTGGGCTTTCTCCTGGCCGGGGACGGGCCCGTTCTGCTCTGCCGCCTTGTCATCCTTGGGAAGCTCCACCTTGGGCTTGGGCTTGTTCATGATGGGATTACAAGCGGAGAACAGCTCCTGGGGCCACAACAAGTGCACATGAACATATTAAACATGCGCCAATACAATGTGTTCTATTGCCAATACTATGACTGCAACACTTAGTCGATGAGACAGAAAATTAAATCGAATCACATTTTTAGAATCCATTATTAGTTTTTTCGTATTCGTAATTTATCAGGTACAAATACTAAACAATTGATGCTTCAGAAACTCAAATGTTTGGTTCATGGCTCATTAGTAAAATTAATACTTTAGTTTTTCTTGGCTGATTGTCAGATAAAGCAAATTTAAGACATCAATTTCGACTCTCGTAACTTGCGACAATTTCTAGACTAAATGATTACTCGAAAAAAATAGTTTCATTAATCCACTATGAAAATAATCGTTAGTTGCAGCCCTAGCCAATACTAATCATTGCATCAGCTAATAAAAACCTTTACAGAGCAAGTACCGATTTGAAGTTTGGCATTACTTGATTATCACGTGAACACATGATTGACAACATTAGGACGGCCGGTCAGTTAGTTAATACAATGTTAGTGTTTGAACGCTTTTAGACCCTTACCCTTGTTTTTGCCTGAATCTCTTTGACTTTGACAGAAGGGTCCACTGTGAGGGTCTGTTTGCTCTGCTGGTTCATAGCGCTGTTCATCCAGACCATCGCCTCGCTGGTCAGCTTGTCCACTTTGTTGACGTCCGCCTCCTCTAAATGGTCATATTGTTCTTCCTGGAGTGTGTCCATGACCACAACATCATAAAGTGTCAATGAAAACATTTAAATCTTTGTGAAATATAGGCTATAGGGCCGGGTAATTATTCAATGTTATTGTTTATCGTCTTTGAATGGTATTGTATCGTCATGAAATGAAAATATAAACTTATCATGATACCTGGTTTTATAGTCTAAATGAATTACGATGAGAAGATATGCCCTAAAAATGCTCAAAATATGAGGTTTGAAACCTCAGAAAGGAAAACTAGTTTTAGTCCGATACTATACATGTCCATATACTTCAATGTAATGCCTCTCAGTAAGACCGTTTCGAATGATATTTTGAATTCATTAGCATATTGTGATATTTATCTATATCATGTAAAATTCCCCTTAATTACCCAGCCCCAATAGTCTACTAATGATGCCATCGCAAGTCATTATTTAGTACGCATTTGAAGTCATCATTCGCACCTTGGTTTTGTATGCCTCCACAGCCTTCATGTATAGCTGGATCTGTTTCCCCAACTCCTCAAATGCTTTAGGTCTTTCTTCAGCTTCTATGTGCCTTTCCCGGATGGGCTGGCCAAGTTTCTGTAGAGTACAACTTTGTCAGTCACCAAATCAAAAACCCTTGACAAATCACCAGAAAAAAACAAGTAGCACATCTTGATACCTTTAAATCTGCCAGTTTGTCGATGTAAACCTGCTTGGATTGGTCCTCTCCATCTTCATACAACCAGTTCTCAGTATCCTCCAGTTTTAATGACAGGGCATCTCGGTCCTAAATGTTATGTTCCGGTCAGAATAACGTAAGGGCAGATAATTAGCAAGAGCCAATCCCAAAGAATCTTCATGACAGTTTTAAGTCGAATATGATCATGGTTGATTGTTGATGAGAGAAAAGACAAGTATCACTTACAGATTCACTGACAAACTTCTCAAACAGTCCATGGAGCTTGTCCCTCATGTCGTACACGTACTCTTCAACATAATTCTTGGCATCGTTCCGCTCCTTCTCCAGCTTGTCCTGCATGATCATCTTGCCCTGTACACAATGCAGTGTAAATACAAAACATTTCCATCAGGCTCTGATTTTTTAATTTTATATTTGCAACCAACGGGGCTAGACATTTTTACCTCATTTTCTACAAACAGATTGAGCATGTCATCTGCCAGCTGCCACTGTGGGCTGTTTTCAATTGGAAGTTCCAGGACTTTTGTTTTGACTTTGGGCTTTTTGGCTTGTGGAGGTTGGTCAGACTTCTTCTCTGTTTTCACCTCTTCTGGGGTCGTCTGAAGAAACAGAAAAAGTGCAAACATGTTTGAATGAAAAAGATAAAAACATACAAGGCTTTACAAATCAGCAGATAAAACACTATTCATTCCACTGCTTGTTACCTCCATTTCTTCAGCCTCGGGTGTGCTCTTCTTCTCAGGCTCTTTCTGTCCTTCTGCCTGTGTCTTCTGGTCCTCCTGATCGGTCTGCATTTTGGTCTACAAAAAGGCCAAACAGACCTTTAGGGTGTGTATTCATATAAACTAATTTTCAAAACAAGAAAAGGTTTACTTTGTTCAAGTGTGACAGACTTGGTTACCTCGCAAATTAAAAGGAAAATAAAAATTATGTGAATTCACCTCTCCATCTTTTTCAGTCGTCTGTTCCGTCTCCATGGGTTCCTCTGTCTCATCAGACTTCAGGACCTCCACCAGTGAGGCACTGGAGACGCTGAAGATGCCGTGGATATTCACCCGCACCTTGACCTTGACCTTGGAACTCTCCCCGGACGCCTGAGGAACCACCTTCTGGATCACAAATTGACCTGCAGAAAAATGTTTTTAAAAAATAGTAGGTTTAAACTATATCCAAAAGTATTCCTCCATGAAGCTTCAGTATACTCGATACTGTCACAAAAGCAGATTAGAGACCATCAATGCAGCTAATATGGAGTTTTTACACACAGCGAGCCACAGATGAAATGAACTGAAATGGTGCAGAATTGTAGCCTGGCAAGCCAGACCCACATCAGAAAGATGTAGGGTCTGGCATTGCTCCATTGGCAGTGTGGGCGGGATAAACGGTTGTCTTTCAAGTTCCCTCTGCACACAATAGGATAGCGCTACAACCAATCAGAGCAACGAAGAAGGTGATGTAGTCAGAGCCGTCGCTCTGACTACGTAATTAATCAAAACTCCGAATACATATTTATTTTCGAGGAAAGACTTCAGTGCCGTTCTTTGTTCTTTTCTCAAAGAAAATGCTAACTTCAAGTCTTGAAGAGTCGCGGCCAAAGCCGAGTCGAAAGACAGCTGTTTGCCAGCATCAGCAGCCAACCGTCGCAACTCTGTCGTCATGGTAGCCCGGCTTCCGATTCCGCCCCTCACGATGTGATTGGCCCGACAGATTTTCTGTTTCCAGCAGCGCAAAACGACGACAAAAGGCTAGACCCCCTGGCTGCAAATTAAATTTGCTGCCGCTAGGGGCGTCTCGATTTCTAGGCTAGCAGAATTGGCATATAGCCTGGTTCAATGTTGTCTACATTTGTCATGTACTTGGTAGCGTTTTTTTAATGATCATTACCAAAGATCGCAAATAATAAAGATAACGCATTCAAAGCAGCGCCAATGGGGTGAAAATGGAACAATTCATTTCTCCTACGTGGGCGGGCCCTCTACACTGGCGCTATCGTTAACAATGAGATTGCTGGACAAATCTCAAACAAACTTGTTTTTCACTGGATCTACAAGTCAGAAATACGGTGATTTAGTGTTGAAATGTTCAGAACACCTTCAACTTGTAACAGGAAGGTCTGATATTTAACAGCCACATACGACCAAAACCTCTACATCTCTCATTGGAGTGAATGGAGCCTGCTGTAGTCTCTTAAGGTGGGGGGACAGTAAACCCGCCAATGCTGTGACTTGTGTAGCTCACGTGACAAATTACAGGACTCGAGAAGGACGTAGTGATTCTCCTTTTAAAATGTCTGTTATAACTAACCTTGTTTTCGCTTTCTTGTTTCATCACACTTATTTATTTTATAGTTTAACATCCTTTCCGTCATCCATCAAGTTCATGTTGTGGATACACAACACCACCAGACTGTTTTAATTTGAAGCGTGCAGCCAGCCTAAGTGGAGAATATGGCTCTGTGTGCAGAGCATAATGATGTAATGTTGAATGGATTACCAATAGTAGGATCAGGATAAGGAAGCTCTTTCGGGCAGTTGTAGTACGCCTCCAAAGAGAATGGCTCTCTCCGGTAGAAAGTCAACACCTTGGAGAAAGGCGCTGCGTGGTTCTTTGGGAATACCTCGCAATCACTGCAACACAGAAGATACTCGATGGATTATTTACTGAAGGAACCCTACCACCCAATGAATAGGAGACGCAGCAGCAAGCCTCTTTACCTTAGCCCTTCCTCTGCAGCAGAGTTCCACTTCAATGAGACTGGATATGGAACAATATCTGTAGTTGAGAATTCCCTCACTTTGAAGGCAGGTGACAGGATTGCGCACTGTTGGAGACAAACAGTATTTTACTGAAGAGTAAATACAAATATGTATAACTGCTGAAACAAGATCATAGCCACCTTTATAAAATTGGAAATTCAGTTATGGTGGTAAACACAGTCACCAGGTTGACAACTGACAGCGAGATGTACCTGCAGGGCACAACCTCTGGCCACTGCCTCATCTGCATTCAGGGTGGTGCTCAGTTCCTTCCCAAAGAACTTGCTAATTCTCTCCTTGACAGAGGGGATCCTGGAAGCTCCGCCCACTATCTCTACAGCATAGATGTCTTCCTTCTTCAACTCTATTGGGGCAAAATGATAACAGAAATGGTTAGTTGAATAAAAAGTATACACTTATGGTAATAGCTCTTTGATTCATGGTAATAACCAATTCAAGGAACTTGATCAATTCTAACACACACAGTTTCGGTTTAGGATGTTTTTCTGTTAATTACCACATACGTAGAAATATGTAAATACGGTAATAAAAACATACAGAGAACATACAAAGACAAAACTGCTTGCTAATAGGCCACATCAGGCAACTCCTTTTAGCTACCAACACCTGGGTTTATTATGCTCAGTTGCATAATGTAATCACCAGATAGAATAGCTCATGCAATACTATTCGCGCAAGTAAAAACATATCCATGTTGTCAGGTCAGGTCTAGTCAGGTCTTCTCGATGCAATTTAACCCGCACAAAGTGACATTGTATTTTATGGTCAGATAATCCCAGTTCCGTCTTAAACTGACTACAATATGGGGCATGGTAATATCAGGGGTGATGGTAGAAAAAAATCCTGAGCCTGAACTTTTTTTTTTTGGGAGGTAAGCGAGAGCTAAGCCAAGATATGTAAGCTAAGCCAAGATATATGTCCTGATCAACATAATCAAGTCAGGCGGGATCCAGGGGTATGCTCCCCTGGAAGACAATTTGGATAAATAGTCCCTTAAATGATAGATTCTGGTGAATTTTGTGGAAATAAATTGACAACATTCAGGGCATGAGATGAACAAACCAAATATAAGCCTATATTACAGTCGCATCTTTGTGTAGAGCACCAGAGCTCTTGGGACCCTGGGCCTGGTAGGCCTGTTCAGTAATCCATCCCTGCTAATACATTTCATCATGTAAATTATGAGCATTCCTTCCAGGTGACCTATTGGCTCAAAATCAGTGCAGGATCATACTTGTTCTGAGACACAACTCTTACTTTCTTTTTTTTTTCTTTTTTTTTTTTTAAATCAAATCTTAACATTCTTCATATTTTTTAAATAACCGTTTAATACATTTAATACCCACGTTTTATTTTGAAAACCGGAAGTTTCCACACGCTGCAGTAAGCTAGCGCTGACTTTCCCAGTTGTCTCAAAGTATTTGCCATAAAGTCGGCAATAAGGGCGCACTTGAAAATGTTGGAGCGGCTGCTTGACCACGCGAAACCGAGAGACGGCTGGCTTGACCGCAGTCCGGTGTGTGTGGATGTGCTCTGGGGGAGCGGTTCATGTTATTAGCGGAGTCTGGGGGGGTTCACCTTCACAGGCGTAGTTACGAGGGATGTGCGACTATCGTCTTAAACAATACAAAAGTGTTTTTTAAAGTTAGAAAGATATTAGATATTCAACCGATATTCACGCTCCGAATTACAGCTTTCAGACACGGGGAACTAAAGCCGCGATCACCGGTATGAGTCCCGTGTGTCTAGCGGTGTCTACCTGCCTAGGTGTCTACCTGCCCAGGTGTCTACCTGCCCAGGTGTCTACCTGCCCAGGTGTATACCTGCCCAGGTGTCTACCTGCCCAGGTGTATTGGTCAGTGTTTCTGCAGCGATGAGTTAAATCAGGGCTTGTTGCGACCACGGATGTATTCGGTTTGCGATGCTCATGCCTTGTTATTTTTATGTTTTACTTTTTGCTCGACTAATGTTAATCGAACTAATGTTCGACTAAGCCTCCGTCGATCGACTAAGCCGACTATTAGGGGGCAGCCCTAGTTAACTTACAGCACTTTATATGGACCATTAGTTATGTTTTCAATTTATTTACAGAGCAATCCCTGCAAAGTTTTTAGGTAATAACTATAGAAGAGAGGGGGGTGTGGCATCACGATGGTGGCTCTCCATCGTGATGTCAGTCAGCCATTACGATGGACGATGTCAGACCACGTGAACGCGAACGCGAACCTGATTTTTTTTTTTTTTCACAGACACGTCGGCATGCCGGAGTTCCGGCGTGGTGCCAGAACGCTATCAGCCCTGTAATATGGTTAAATCTGCAGTACAATAATTGGGTTATATGTGCTCATTATTACAAATGTACCAAACAAAATACTTACTGGCATTTTCCAGCAGACTGTGCAGGGGAGCCTCTACTCTGGTCAAAACATCAGCACACATCTCTTCAAACGCAACCCTAAGGTGGCAAAGGTAGATAGTTAATAATAATAATAATAATAATAATAATAATAATAATAATAAGTAATACACAGCAACAATAAAGTTAACAAAAATAAAATAAACACATTTATTGTTGTCCATTTGAATGACCATGCTATAGACATTGCATCACAAAGTTAAAAAGAAATAAAAACACATGGTTAAATATAGATGGCTGGCCCACCTGTTCAGCTTTCCGGAGACATCGATGTCGTTCATGAAACACTCGATGTTCAGCGGCAGGTCAGAGGAGTTGGCGCTCATCAGCTTCTTTAGCTTCTCACACTCCTGGTAGAGCCGGACCAACGCCCTGGGCTTGGACCTCACGTCCAGCTTGTACTTTTTGGAAAACTCTTCACAGAAATGCTTGACGAGCTCCTCATCAAAGTCCTTACCTCCCAACTCTGGGTCACAGGCTGTAGCGAGGACCTAAGAAGCCATGGGGGGAAAACAGCACAACGTAGTAGTGGTCACTCCAAAGAGTTAATTAGTAAGAGGTAAATGAGAACTTCTATGGTTTTCTACATGCTCTACGAACCTTGAGTTTGCCTTTGTTGAAGGCACACACAGAGGTCTGGTATCCGGAATGACCCAGGTCCACAAACACCACAATCCTGGCCTTCTCCTCCGGTGCAGGAAGGTCTTGTTTGTAGATGCCGTATGCTAGCGCCACTATAAGATCATTTAAGGAGATTAACAATGTGTCAACGTCCATCCGTTTCTTTTCGCCACTGAATAATAATGAAATCGAGGCAGAAAAAACAATCAAGTTGTCATGTTACATAATGGAGTGGCACATTAAGGGGGGTGCATACCTGCAGTGGTCTCATTCATGAGCCTCAAGCAATTGAGGCCGGCAATCTGCGCTGCATCTACTACCGATCTTCTCTCAGCATCAGTGTAGTAGCATGGGACCTAGCGAGAATTACAGAGGTATTACGAACATAGCCAGTAGATGACAGTAGATGACAAGCAGTACATTTTAAAATTAACATTTTTAGAATGTTTTTATTGTGTGATTTTATTCTTGCTGTAAAGTGTCTGAGTATTTAAAAAAAGTGCTATACAAAATACATTTATTATTTTTATAATTATTATTATAAATGTAAAGTTACAGTGCATCTGTTCTGATTTGTAGATAAACATGCATACTCACAGAGACAACGCAGTCAGCCACAGGTTTCTTCAATGCACTCTCAGCCGTCTCCTTCAGCTTGGTCAGCAGCATCGCGGTCACCTGCTCAATGGTGAAGCGCTTCTCCTCCTCCATGTACATCACCTTTAGACAAATACCCAATACAGTTAGAATTGATTAGCACTTCAGATCATTCATACTACCTCCGCTCACAATCGGTTCCTATAACAGTGACTGTTGATTGATTGGCGTCATTGCAGAGCAGCAATATACTGAGTCATGAAAATGCAAGTGACAGTAGCATGCAATTTTTTAAAATTCCACCCATATCTCAATCAGGTCTTTGAGGCATAAACCAAAAAAAAAAAAAACATTTTCAGTGTGTCCCAAAAAGTGTCCATTGCAGACTAATCACATCCATCATCTACTCATCATCTTGCATTATCTGGAACCCTACATTTTAATCGGCTCACAGGGGAAGTCTTACCTTGATTCCAGTGGTCCCTGTTGGCATTTCTGCAAGGTCGTACACCAGACTGGACTTGAGACGATGGACAAACGGATCCGTGAATGCCCGTCCATGAAATCTCTTGAAACCTTGGACCGTGTTCTTGCAGTTTGTAACCACCTATCGACCAAACGCGGATCAGAAGGAAAAAAATATATATCGTGGGACGCATTTAAGTCAAAAATACGGTATATGGGTCTGTCATCCGTGGGGAGGAGGGATGCGGTCTTCCCGCCTGTGGCCGTAAGACATACCTGGCTTTTCGCAGCTGCACCGATAGACCGATTCCGTGGTCCAAAAGAAACGCACGCGCTGGGAGATAAAGAGAGAGAGAGAGAGCGCACATCGTGAACAATTAAAAACGTAATAGAGTCGGGCAACGAATCCGTTCAATTCATTGGGGGCGACACGAGACGTGTCACGTATTCTCCATCAAAGTCCATTTTGACAGCAGTCAGGGCCTCCTCTCCCCGTCCACATACTGGGGGAGTAACAAAGACGGCGGGATGTGTGTGTGTGTGTGTGTGTGTGGGGTGTGGGGATGCTCGGTCCATTAAAACAACGAGACCGTGAAGGAGCCCGTTTTATTAACCAGCGACCATGTGTGTCTCCTTCATCCACCATTGACGGCTCATTCGCGACAAAAGGCTGCGTCGAGCTCGCGCGGCTAGCACGTTAGCCGGAAGGATTCACGTGCCCGTTTCCTGGGTTGCGACCCACCAGGTAGCAAGATAGCGTGACTGGCTAGCTAGCGAGCTAGCTGTAGCTAGCGAGCGAGCTTACGCGAGCCGCCATCCCGTCCGCGTTAGCGTTGACCCGGAAAATTAAAATTTAAAAAAAGCCACGTGTCATTGACGGTATGAACAGCGGCCACACACAACAAAAAATAAATACATAAATACTTACGGTGTGCACCGGTCGCTGTACTCATTCGCAACCGTTTCAATCCCCCCGGCTCTGGCTACCGCTACATAGCAGTTGAGATAGCCGACGTCAAACCCCACCACAGACATCTTCACGCACAAACCGTAGATTTACAACGGGGACAGTTATCGGAAAACGGGAATATCGAGTGGTTGTTGAGTTTTCCTCTTTCTCTCTATCTCTCTCTCCGTGTGTGTGTGTGTGTGTGTGTGTTCCGTTAGCGGCTGCTTTCCGACCCTCGTCCCATGTAGCTGCTGCTGCCTTCTTCTGCTGAGCCGGCGAGCCGTGTTGCGAGGAGACGGAGCGCTGCTGGAAAGGAAGTCTCCCCTCAGCTCGCCGTCCGCACCTACGTGTCCCACTTCCGGCCCGCGCGGATTTCAACATAAAGGATACCCCCCCGTTATATTGTCAAGGCACACACTAATATATATATATATATATATATATATATATATATATATATATATATATATATATATATATATATATATATATATATATATATATATATATATATATATATGTATAATATCTCACAGTCATAATCCCCTCTGGCACTTAAAAGATGTGCCAAGCATATCCTATATGCTTACACATTAAGCATATAGGATAGGCCATGGCCGATGTATAATACATGGTTAATCTTGCGGTTGTTAATTAAACTTAATTATGTGCCAAGCATATCCTATGCTTAAAGGATGTGCTAAGCATATCCTATATGCTTAATGTGTAAGCATATAGGATAGGCCATGGCCAATGTCTAATACATGGTTAATCTTGCAGTTGTTAATTAAACTTAATTATGTGCCAAGCATATCCTATATGCTTAAAGGATGTGCCAAGCATATCCTATATGCTTAATGCGTAAGAATATAGGATAGGCCATGGCCAATGTCTAATACATGGTTAATCGTGCAGTTGTTAATTAAACTTAATTAGACCCGAGTATAAAATAATCGAAAACAGACATTGTAGGTGAAATTCAAAAGACTCCCAGAAACCGTTCCAACATAAATATTTGTGGCTTTATTGGGTAGACATACATATCTGGAATTAAGAGAGTTTGAGTGGCATTTGAGATTTATTCGTCATTCTCGTAGTCAGCCGGATTCTTCCTCTTTTCCTGTTGATGCACGTGGTTACCCCAGGTGTACGTCAGGTACATCAGCGCCATTGCTAAAGGAAACATTTGAAAATGAAAAAAAAAAACATTTTGATAAATTTTTTTTACACACACACACACAGGTTTAGGCAGGTTACTAATAGCAGCCAGATTGACAGCTATAAATCTATCAGAAACTGTACTATACATATTGCATTTTCACCCTCTTTAAAAACTATGGAGGAATGTTTTGTGTTCACAAAGGCAAACCATTGTTTTACATATTGGTGTTACTTAATGTTACAGCCTGTGTAGACCAATAAGGTTAGGTAAAGGTTATTTTTAAGGATGGAGAGTATATTTCAAGACCCAAGAAACAGTGTACATTTAAGCAAATTATCTTCTGATACTACAGCGGCTAAATATCAGTAACCCCAATTCAGCAGCAACTGATGTTGATTTGTCCGGATTGGATGGCCAGCTGTGTTTTTGTCATGAGGTATACACAGAATATGAATACTCACGGGGAGCTACTTTGAAGAAGCTGCCTGTGACCCGTCTCCACACATTGGGGATTCCCTTGGAGAAATAGTTAGGAAAAGCTCTCTGTTCAAAGGGGGACATAGTGTATGTAATTATATGGCGGACCCTGGCCAGATCTCCAAAATGGCGACCCATGTTGACGAGACCTGTTAAACAAAAATAAGAATACACCTTTAAATACACAAACTAGACAACATGTGACATACCTAAGGATGCATTAACCTTGTTATATGAAAGGTCTAATGTGGATGAATAATCAATTAACAGCTTTATTAGAATTATATATAGTATATTGTGTACCTACACTAGGAATTGGTAATTGGTTTATTTGACTTATGCCTAACATTTTGACAAATCAGAGATTATAGTCCATTTAATATTTTCTACCAATGCATTCGACAGCGGTATGTAATACAACGTATGGTATGTGTCTTTTATGTGGTTCACTGGTATCAGCAGTCAATGCATACAATTACAATTAGCATTCACACAACGTTTGAAACTACTCAACCAAAATGGCAGATTAATGAGAATTGACTAAAGTGGACATTAAACTACGGTGGCCCTCATGGTCACGACAAGGCGAAGTTGTTAGTCCGTGCTCGGTGTGAACACCAACTCAAACCGTTAAACTACGAAAGGTACTGCTGTTTGAATTGGAAAGTAACTGGCTGATGAGGTTGTATCTTAACAACGAATCAGTGCAACTAAACTCAATACGAAACACACAGCAAAGGACAAGACACCCTTGCTACTGCTAAACAGTAGCTAGCAAGGTGGCTTTCCAGGGACCTTGAAATACTACCCTCGCCCCTTATGTCAGCGTACTACTCTAATCTCCGAACCAAAATAAATCAATACAATACAACAAATAAAACATGTTCTATATTCACAACAGCTGGTTGTAAAAACAATATATCGCTACATGTATGACATTGGGCCTTACCGTGTTTGTTCTCAGGACCAGTGCCTTTAGCTCGGAAAGCTCGCTCTTGATTGGTCAATGGTCACCGGATGTCACTTCACACGTTTTCCGTTCTTGCATTGTATTTGGCACAATACTGCCACTATGTGGCCAAACCAGAGAACTGAGCAGAAACACGCCATCACAGGATGCACGCATGTTCTTCGTCTTAGAAAATACTACTTTATATCATTAGTGGAGTGGTTTCCCTGTTCCCATGCTTTGACTCCTATGTCGACCATTGCCATTAATAACATGCGTGTGGAGCGAGACCACGAGAGAGAGAGAATATGCACCATAAAATGTGCACTAGGCCTACTTAAAATGTAACCTTAACTTCTAACACCTGTCATTATAAAAAGTATCCCAATTGATGATTTTTATCTATTAATCTGGATACAAAATCTAGAATATTCAGACAAGCAGGGCTAGCACTAATTAATAGGCCTATGTTTGAGTGTGGGCGAAAATACACTTTCATAAGCCATATAACAATCGTATTTAACAATGATATTTTTCACAATTGAAGACCCGTTTAGTAAATATGTACACAGGGTACCAAGACCAACACTGCTTCCCTTTTTCTATTTCCCCTTTCCTTTTGTTTTACAAATAACATATTCAAGTCATATGTTCTCTGAATATCCATACTAGAGAGAATGAACAACACTAAACTTGAATAGGTCAGATGCATTTACAGGTACAATTCTATATGTCCATATATCTATAGGGTATATATGCAATATGTCCTAGGTAGTGTTGATGACCAGAAGCACTGAAACGTTCAGCTGGCCTCATTTAGTCAGCTTTGATTATGGACATCAAAATTGACAGTTGAACCCTCTGAAATCCCCAGAAATAAAAAAGGAAATGTAAAAAGGTTTATGACTGCAATTTTATATTTTGTCCAGAATAGGGTTACATAATTTTACATGTTAAATAATAATAATCCATTCACCTAAACATAAATTAACACAAAAAAACTTAAGTCAAAGTTTCGTCAAGTGTGTCAAAGATTCAAAGACTCAACTCACTTACAACAATTGGTGAGATAAAGGGTCTATAAATCCAATCGTTTTAAAACAAAAAATAAATGGATCTACATTTTTCATTTTTAAGAATAAGTAAACACCTGATCTAGAGCAATTATATAATGTGCAATGACTTTCCTGCAATCACTGAGGCTGGATACGGCTTGCCAATATGTGTGCGTGTGTATGGTGTTGGGAGACGGACCGAACAGCTATGGGAACATAACATAACGGATGTAACAATCTGACAAGCGTGTAAAAGGAAAAAAAAAGTGACGTTCTGAGTTGGAGGCTTAGCGGCACGTGCACCTTGTGGCCACCATGTCGTCCAACTCCTTGTAGACGTAGGATCCGTCCTTCTCGAAGATCAAAACGCTGAGGGGACTGTAGTGGGAGGGAATACACGCGGGCTGAGGCACTGTGGTGTCGAGCTTCTCGTATATGAAGTTCTGCACAATGGTATGGACGGGCGAGCCGTAGATGAAGCCCATGGGACTGGGGCAGATCCCTCGGCAGTAGCGAGGGTTGTACTTGGGCGGATACACGATCCAGTGGTCATATTTGAGCTGGCTGAACCTCACCTTGAAATCATACAAGGCACAGTCACTCGTTGGGAACTCTGAGCTCGGCCGGAGCTCAGGGAGGTTGAGGTCCAAGCTGGCTTGCTTGGTCTTCAGGGAGGCCCTGCGCTTCCTCTTGCGCCTGAGCACTTGCTGCGACTTGAACGCGCGCCGCTCGGCCAACGTGGGCGGCTCTTCCATCGGTGACCTTTGACCTGCCACGGAGGAACCGGGAGACTGCATCGATTTGCTCGTGTTGTTCAAGTACAGAAGTAAAGGCGGAGACCTTGGACGGAATAACGACGCTGTGGGCCCCCCGGCCCCGACGGGCCACTGGCCCTCTGAGCAGGTCAGGTTGATGAGCAGGTTCACAGTCCTTTTGTGGACCTTAAAGAGCGGCAGCAGGAGCGATGTGATGTCGACCTCCACCCAATTTTTTGGGTGGTGAACTGTGAAATTCACCTGGTAGTGGGTGCCAGGGCAAAACGAACACTGGTTTGCATACTCCTGTTCTTTGATGTTGAGGTAGCACACAGAGTTGCTGGAAGCCGCCAGGTCGTCGTCAAAAGAGTACAGCAGGACGGACTTTAGGAGCCGCTCTGTGTCCCCCACTCGATCAAGGCTGTAGGACAATTCTTGCATAGACATCTCTGAGAAAGACAATAAAAAAAACAAAAACAAGAAACAAACAAGAGTTATTTCTTCCCACCGCTTCATTTAAGAAAACGACTTTGGTGTTCCTATTATCAAACTACCAGAAAGGTAGTTTGCTGTATTGTCAAACGTTATGGTCCAGAATGGTGCAGCTTCACCATTTAGGGTCACCTTACAAACTGTGTTGCAATTGCGTAAGTGACATGCACTTTACATTTGGTCAAGAAGACAAACACAAATGAATTGGGGAAATTAGGTAGCAACTTGGTTGGAGAGCTCTGCCTACACCCTTCATAGCAGCGGGCCTATAACTAATCCATACTTTTATCCAATTTAAAAAAAAAAAAAAGGGAACCCATATTTTACACACACACACACACACACACACACACACACACACATATATATATATATATATATATATATATATATATATATATATATATATATATATATATATATACACTCACCATTCCTTATATGCATTTCATAGCAGTGGGCCTGACTAATCCATACTTTCATCCAATAAAAATTAAAAAAGGGTAACCCATATATTTGACCTATATATACACACACACACACACACACACTCACCATTTCTTTGGTAAAGACATTTGTCCAGAGGCTTCATCAGTCGCAACGTGTTGTAGAGGTCACTGCTGTCCAAGCTCCTGTGGACCCTGGGCGACCTCTTGTACACCTGTGTCATGTACTTGACGTACATGCGGTCGGGCTTCACGCTGGGTTTGAGTCCCGCGCCCCAGCGCGTCTCTCCGTGGTCCGACAGGGCTTTCCACAGAGGGGCGAGGATGCTCTCATAGGGATACTGGGGGCAGAGAGGAGAGCCGGGCTGGCACTGGCACACCACCACGTGCAACAGGAGGACGGCGTTGAAGTAGTGGTACAGTACGGTCGTCGACGTCAACGTTTGCGTCCCCATCGTAAGAACCGGAGACGGAGCCGCCGTCCTCGTCCTCCTGCCAGGTGGGGTTTCAGGTGAACCCACGCGAACCCACGTGGCGTTGATTGATCAGCCGCAGCGCGACGTCAGGTGTGCGTAATCAACGACGTCCTCGCGAGGTCAGCTGACTCGAGGGAGCGAAAAACGATCCTTTCAACGCAAAAGAATAAATAAATAATAAAAAATAAATATAGGCCTAGGCCTATATATAATAATAAAAAATAATAATAATAAATACATGTTATTTATTGTTATTATTAGGCCTACTTTTGCGTATTAGTATTATTAGTATTGTTTTGCTATTAGCATATAAAAAATAATTAAAAAAAAAAAATATATATATATATATATATATATATATATATTTTAAATTATTTTTATAATATATATATATATATATATATATATATATATATATATTTTAAATTATTTTTATAATATATATATATATATATATATATATATATATATATATATATATATATATATATATATATATATATATATATATATATATATATACCGGAAACGCTACCATTTGCAGAAAATTTTTTTTTTTTTTCACTTTCTCTGTGGCTTACTATGAAAGTTTCTTGGTGGTTTTACTTTCTTTCTTTGACTTGAAAATATATATGTTGATTGTAGACACCTATTGATGAACCATCGCCAGTCCTATGTTTGGATGGGAAGGCTATGGCCTAAGCTATTGCCATTGAAACACCGTTTATATCGCTATTTAACTTAACAACGATGTAACTTTGGAACATTAGTGTGAACGGTAATGTTTACACATTAATTGTGTTATTGAAAAGTGTTATTATTCCAAACGCAATATGCTATCATGTATATGGCCAATATAGGTGCTAAAATGTTTTATTCCAGCATTTACTCAAGTTCCATTTAACAACCCTATCCCTTTGTCCTGCAACCCGTGCGCATGCGCACAAGGTGATATTTGTTGGCGGTCGCAGTCAAGTTTGGCAAGCGTCGAAGTTCCAGGTGAGTTCCGAAAAGACACTCTTATTTAAAATGAAAATGTATTTGTAAGGACATTACGCTTTTTTCATCTGCATGCTTAACTGTTTAAGTCTACATGGCATAATTCTCACGGATAGCTGGCTTTCGTATTTGTAACGTTACGAACTGGGGACTGGAAAGCTAGCGTAACATTAGCGTAGCCCCAAAGCGGGCCGCTGCTACTTCCCAGCGGGGGGGGGGTAGCAGCATCCCGGGGGGGGGGGGGGGGGGGGGGGGGGGGGTAGCAGCATCCCGTTTCGGGGCTAACGTTAGCTGTCTTTCTTTCCAGCTGCTGTTAAGAAATGGAACTGCAAGGCCACAGACACAGAAGTTGAAGCAGCCATGGGTCTCCATCTCAAACATGCGCCTGCAAGGACTGGGGGCGTGGGATTTTTGTCCCAATTAGTTTTTTATTTTGTTCTTGTTCTCAAAGATATAGGCTTACTTTGCTAAAAATAATGAATGTTTTGTTAATATACTTTATACCCTGAATCCGTCTGTTGTTGAAGAGTATTAATGCTTGATTTAGAGTTTTCATAACTAAACAAAATATTATAGATGGATCTATCTAGCCAAATATCGCTATCCTTTTGATATGACCAAATGATCTATAGGCTACATGTGGTTCTATCTATACATGTCTCATGTCGTCAAAGGGTCGAAATAAAGTCACGTTGTGACTCGACGTCTATTGGACTTGTTGACGACACGGTTTGAGGTAATGTTGGCTGGAATTGGTCTAATGGTTGTAAATAGGTTTACAACCGATTTAGAAATATTTAATTATCTTCATGCAGCACAAGAATTGCTTGTTACAGGTTTGGTGGGTAGCTATAGCCTACTGAAAACCGTAAATTGGGGCATATACTACAAGCTAGGTAACTGAAATGTAGCACTACTTTTTTTCTTAAATATGTGGGTATTTAGTGTCTTGGCTTAAAAGTAAATTTAATGTAGGTTGAAATAATGTCGTCTATACAACGTTGAAACGACGTGGATTGATGTCGTCTATGAGCCGTCGAAACGACGTCGGAACGACGTGGACTGATGTCGTCTATGAGCCGTCGAAACGACGTCGGTCGACGTCAGAAAAACTTTCATATCAGCGACGTATCGACCTCCATGACCAACGTCGATTAGACCTCTGATCGACGTCGAAATGTTTGCTGGGCAAGGTGAGAAGTGGTGCTGAGCCAAGAGGAACATTGTTGAAGCATTCATCTCATTCTGCTTCATCACTCACCGCATGGAGGTGGACCTCAGGACTGTGTCCTCCTTCAGTCAAGCTCAGGTCTCTCTCTCTTTATCTCCCTCTGCGTGTCTGGTGGGGTGTGTGGTAAGTGTCCTAGACCTGGCTGAGCAGCAGGGGGTCAAGAGGGTCAAGATCCACAATAAACATTTTGATAAAAATACAGAATACATCTAATATACGCATGCCTTGTCTTATATTTCATGAGAATGTATTGATTGAGAATTACGTAAATAACGTAACTTACGCAAATTACGTAAATAACTTACGTAATTTGCGTAAGTTACGCAATTTACGTAACTTACGTAAATAACGTAACTTACGCAAATTACGTAAGTTATTTACGTAACTTACGTAATTTGCGTAAGTTACGTTATTTACGTAACTTACGCAAATTACGTAAGTTATTACGTAACTTACGTAAATTGCGTAACTTACGCAATTTACGTAAGTTACGTAAATTAGCCTACGTAAATAACTTAATTTACGTAAATTGCGTAACTTACGCAAATTACGTAAGTTATTTACGTAAGTTACGCAATTTACGTAAGTTACGTAATAACTTACGTAATTTGCGTAAGTTACGTAATTTGCGTAAGTTACGTAAATAACGTAACTTACGCAAATTACGTAAGTTATTTTACGTAAATAACGTAAGTTACGCAATTTACGTAACTTACGCAAATTACGTAAGTTATTACGTAACTTACGTAAATTGCGTAACTTACGCAAATTACGTAAGTTATTTACGTAAGTTACGTAAATTACGTAAATAACTTACGTAATTTACGTAAGTTACGTTATTTACGTAACGTACGCAATTTACGTAAGTTATTTACGTAATTTACGTAAGTTACGTTATTTACGTAACTTACGCAATTTACGTAAGTTATTTACGTAATTTACGTAAGTTACGTACATTGCGTAACTTACGTAAGTTACGTAAATTGCGTAACTTACGCAAATTACGTAAGTTATTTACGTAATTTACGTAACTTACGTAAATTACGTAAATAACTTACGTAATTTGCGTAAGTTACGTAAATAACGTAACTTACGCAAATTACGTAAGTTATTTACTCATTTAGTACGCCTTCCTACAGCGACGTGGTGCTGCTCTGTCTGGGGGGGGGGGGGGGGGGGGGGGGTAGTGCGCGATTGTCAAAAGGGGGGGGGGGGGGGGGGGGGGGGGGGCGGTAGTGCGCGATTGTCGGGGCCGTCGGACCTACGGGCGCCCAAGGGTGCCTCACGGCGCCCCCTGGATGTGCGGCGCCCTTAGCATTTGCCTATACCGCCTATGCCACGGGCCGGCCCTTACCTGGACTCGTTGGTGTTGGTTTTAGGCGACTTTAATCAGGTCAGCCTGAAACAATCCCTGCCCAGGCTAAAACAACAGATCCGGGTGCCCACCAGGTATGATAAAATCTTGGATCAATGCTACTGTGCGATTGCTAATGCCTATCATGCAGTGGCCTGGGCTCCTCTTGGACAGTCAGACCATAATACCATATTTTTAATACCTGCCTACAAGCAGAAATTAAAAACTGTAAAGCCAACTACTAAGGTGGTTAAACAATGGTCCACTCCAGCAATTGAAGAACTGAAAGACTGTTTTGACAGCACAGACTGGTCTGTTTTTAGAGACTCATGTAATGATGATCTAGATGAATTCACTGAAGTAGTTAATGCTTATAACTTCTCTGAAAATGTATGTGTGCCTACTAAGACTGTTACTGTGTATAGCAATAATAATCCATGGTTTAGCAGAGAAATAAAACACCTCTGGAAAAACAAAAGTATTGCCTTTAAGAGTGGGGACAGGGACCTATATAAAGTAGCTAAGTATGCATTTGAGAAAGCTGTCACTAATTCTATCGTGCCACTATCGAGAGTATTCTCTCCTTCTCCATCACTGTCTGGTATGGAAACATCACTGTCCAGAACAGGCTACAGCTAGACAGGATAGTTCATACGGCCGAGAGGATCATAGGCTGCAAAGTTACCCCCTTACCAGAAATCTACAAGGCCCACATGCAACGAAAGGGCATGAAAATCCTGATGGATGTAACTCACCCTGCCAAACATCTCCTTAGCATCCTCCCATCAGGAAAAAGGCTTAGGGCTATTAGTACAAAGACCTCCCGCTTTTTAAATAGCACATACTGTAGTGCAATTAGATTTTTAAATAGCTCTCCATCCCTGCACCAATACCTCATGGAGGTAGTTCAACCCAACACAGGTCTTGGATAGTGTTTTGTTTTTATTATTATTATTATTATTATCTTATATATAACATGTTTTAAACTGTAATCATATGTCCTGCTATATTTGCACTTCTGGTTGTGTACTTAAAATTTGCACTTTAGGTAAACTTCCACAGTCACTCGCCACTTTATAGCCTATGTAGGGACGAGCCATGTAGGAGCGTATGTATCATGTACTGTATGTTCTTTGTCTTATGTCTATGTCTGCGTCTCAGGCTTCCTGTTTTTGTGTGGTGTTGTCTTGTCTGTTGTGGAGCACACCGCAGCAAATCCCAAACAACTTCTGTTGTATGGCAATTAAAGTATTGAATCTTGAATCTTAAGTGCATTCAGCAGCTTTCATATACAGATATGTGGTGCTGCATGTTGTACTTTTCTATTATGCATTAACCCATGCACAAGTGCGTGTGTAAAGAAGAATGCCCTTCTTAACCTTGTTCTCATATTCTTATTCACTGTCAAAGCTGAACAATAAACAGACAGTATAATATATGGTAATATATTATACTGTAATGCCAGAGAAAAATTCCTCCAACCCTTCTGCCTCTGCTTGGCATAAGCAGCCTCCCCACGCACCGACCCACCCCTACATACCCCTCTCCTCTTCAACCCACACTCAAGCATGTTGTCTTTGTGACTCAAATCAAGAGGACACTGGGAAACCTCATTTAGCGTTGTTATTACCTTGTTGTATGTGATGCTAACTATATACACCACCTGAATGGAAATCAAGTTTCACTTTTTGTGAAACAAGTGTTGAAACAAGTCACTAAACCACTTCCGATAACACATTTCCACATTGTCAATACAATATGTTATCTTTAAAAAAAATAATGTGTATTAGTAGTATACAAAAATATACATATGTTATGATGTACATAGGCCTACTAGTAGTATTTGAAATATCAATAATAGACATGGACCCAAACATCCTTTGACATGTGTCTGAAGTTTGACACCTGTCTAAAACCCATCCCAAATGGCTGAGCCTGGTGGCTGCTGCTGCTGTCTCTGGTGTTTCTTCCTGTGCCCCATGATGTGGGGCTGAAACAGTTTACTGATGGTGCTGTTCAAGCCTTTGGGCTGCTCCTTGTACCCCCCGTCCTCCTCCTCCTCATCCATCCCTGCTGCCTGGTCTCTGCAGGCCTGCTGCTTCCCACCAGTCCCGCCAGCACCCAGCAGCTCTTTAAGCTCAGCTGTCACGTGTGGCCCCACCAGGTAGTGATGGGGCCTCTTCCCGGCGTTGTCCCTCACGTTGACCCTGGCCCCGTAACCCTGGACCAGCAGCGCCATGACGTCACCGTGACCGTGGATGGCGGCGATGTGCAGCGGCGTATAGCCTCCGTGCGTCTTCCCGTTGACGTCCAGGCGCGCGCCGCCGTTGCCCCTGGAGACGTCCATCATCTTGCGCACCATGTCGCCGTTGCCCCCCTTGGCGGCCCAGTGGAGGGCCGTGAAGCCCGACATGAAGTCCCTGCGGGTCGCCAGCCGCGCGTCCAGCAGGAGCAGGCCGTACACGTGCCGCCACATCCCCGCGCCGGACTTGACCAGCCACTCGTGGCCGACCGGGTCCAGGGGCACGGACTCCGAGGGGGGGTCGTCCCCTCTCCTGGTCTGGGGGCGCACGGCAGCCGCAGGGGAGCCATTGAGCGCCGCTAGGTTTTCGCAGGATTGCGCGGCGGCGCTCCGCCTGGTCCTCTCCAACGGGCCCGTTGGGCCGAAGCGGGTCGGGACCGGTGCCGTTAGCGCGAGGGATTGGACCCGCAGCGGCGGCCGTCGCCTTTCTGGGGTGGTATAGTCTGGGTCGCGGGGGGGCGAGTTCACCGAGATGACCGCGAAGACCGCGCCGCTCTCCCCGGTTCGACCCACGCGATCGCTTGAAATGTTCAGGACTTTCAGGGACGTCTCGTTGTCGGTACCGACGGGTGGAACCGCGGACTTTTGCGCACCGCTTATACATATATCTGAGCGACGGCGGACGGCGTCATCCCGATTGCGAGTACCGCTCAGGTTCGAGGACCCAGGCTCGGTCCGGCCGCGCGTCGCCGCCGCCCCATGAGGCGAAGCGACAGTCCGAGGTGATGATGGGTCGGGATCGGCACCGGTACCGGTACTAGTTGTGTCCTCCTCCTCCTTGGCAAAGTCCCGGTACCTCTTCTTCGCCACCACGAAGTTGACGCCGTCGACCCGCCGCACCACGGCGACGCCGTTCACCAGCGCCTTGAACGCGTCCCTATTGTGCTGCTGCTGCTGCTGGTTTCCCGCGGGGTCTGTGAGGTGGCTCCTGAAGCGGCTCAGCAGATCCGCGTTCCGGACCCGCCCGCCGCGCTCCAGCAAGAAGGTTAAGATGGTGTCCTGGGTTAGAGCCATGCTTTGATTTCTGAAAAAGGGGGATGCGATGGCAGCAGACCAACTATCTCTATAAAGTTGGCTCGCGAGTCCCGAGTCCCGACCCCAACTCCCCAACTCCCTCCTCCCCCTCCTCCTCCTCCTCCTCTCCTCTTCGCTGTACCAGTGAGGGATGTCTCTCTCCCCCCCCCCACACACACACAGCAACCTGCTGCTTCCGGTGCCTCTTTAAACGTTTGCGCGCACACGGGACATTAAACTCAATGCGCGTACTTTTTTTTCATTATAATATAATATAATGTCATATAATATAATATAATATAATATAACCTAATAGGCCTATAATATAATATATTTAGTGGACTCAATGCATTTGGTTCAACTCAATGCGCGTACTTATTATAATATAACCTAATATAATATAATATCATATCATATATATCATTTAGTGGACTCAATGCATTTGGTTCAACTCAATGCGCGTACTTATTATAATATAATATAACCTAATATAATATCATATCATACAGGCCTACCGGTAATATAATATATGCCATTTAGTGGACTCAATGCATTTGGTTCAACTCAACGCGCGTGCTTATGTATCATATATCACAGGAAAGCCTTTTTATTTGTTTCTTTATAACGGAAAGATCGCCTAATTGAGCCCTACGGGTGCGGCAATCAACGAACCCAAACCCAACCATAGTTGTCAATGAGCAAATTGATGGTGCGTTCCGGCATCGAGGGGGTGTAGCCTCCAAGTGGCCATGTTGGATGAATTAAGCCATCCCCCCTCTCTCTCTCTCCACACTGGGGTCAGATGAAGACGGCTCCTCGTCGTAAACCGCCTCGTACTCCTGCGGCGTCTTGACGATGGCGGCCACCGAAATAGACATTTTCTCCGTAAGTAGCCACGCAATGTAGATGGATATTAAGACCTACGAGCCTGCTACGTAGGAATAATTGTCATCTCATTGCGACCTAGAAGATGGAGGGGGGATTATTATTAATTTGTTATTATTCTGCCTGTGCCATCGCTTGTTTATTACAAGGTTCAGGTGCCTAGGTTGGGGGATAAGCCTATCGTGGCTCGCCTCACTTGCGTGGCATGCGGCTGCATGGTTATTATGGATCCTGGGTAAGCCTATTGCCTGAGCAATAGGCTCAAATGCGTTTTAAATGCATTTTAAACAGACGTTTTAAAGGTCAATGGCGCATGGTCAGTAGCGCCTCGAGATGGGGGTGATGGACGGGATGCGAACGCATGACGCTTCCGTAACGCAGCCCAAAAAGTCTGCAAACAAACTGCAATAGCGAAGGACTACGAGGTGCGTAGGATGTTAATGTGCATTAATCTGACCATGCATTAGCCTGCTGTTAGCATGCAAACCCTTGCACCGCAAGCCTGCAGAGTGGGGATGAAAAGCATCGCCTCTGCTGATGACTGGGACAATTCAATTAAATACCACTTAGAGTTTATTGGTATGCCACACTTGACACGTGATTGATCAAGACAACATCAGATGTGCTTCTTGAGGTCTCAGGAAAGCATGTGTTGCAGGTTTTTGCAAAATAAGGAACACACACACACACACACACACACACACACACACACACACACACACACACACACACACACACACACACAGTGTGAGTAGAGAGGGCTGGTATGGGTATATGGATACCCTCTCACCCTGTCAAATAACATCCATATAAAGAGCTCTTTGTGTGTGTGTGTGTGTGTGTGCGCGCATGCGCGTGTGTGCTCATCAAGCACATCATTTTCCTTGTGTGAAATCTTCTGAAATGGGACCGCTGTTTGCCAGAATGTTGAAGAGTCCCAGCATGCATCTGGCATGAGGAAGACCAACAGCTACCAAGCATACAAATTAATCAGCCAGGATTCATCTCAGTGCCATCCATTGTCCCATAAATGGATGCAAACTTTTCAGCAGAACTTGGTCAACATCAAATCCCTTTGCTGAAGCTGTGACAATTCATGTTCAATTCCCAAAGTGTATATAACACAATGCAAGCAACTGCCTTGCATTGTAAGCTGTTTAGTGAGGCAGTTTCTATACTACGCTATAATAGACAGACTTTCTCATGGAAGTTGTGATTGGATGTGTCATATATAAAATTGATGTTGACTAAATGTCAGCAAAAAAAAAAAAAACTATGCAGTTAATAGAAATACAAATTCATAAAAAAAGGAAATGTGTTTTGTTTTTTTCTCAGAATGAAGAGAAGCGTAGCCTGGAGCTGGGCGGCCATGTTGGGTTCGACAGTCTTCCAGACCAGTTGGTCAGCAAGGCGGTCTCACAAGGATTCTGCTTCAACATCCTCTGTGTCGGCAAGTTTGTTTCTATTCAAAGGCAATATGAGGTTATATAAACTACATTGTAATGACAACCTCTCACATTTATTCTTGTATATACACACACAATGTCACATAATGAAAATATTTCTGCATTGCATGGCCCATGTCATTTTTGAACAATTACATTTGTGCAAATGAACAAATCTAAGTTTGCTTTGTACAGGTGAGACAGGGATCGGCAAGTCGACATTAATCAACACTCTATTCAACACAACGTTTGAGAGTGACGAAGCCAGCCATTATCTAAGCGATGTCCACCTACGGCCCAGAACGTATGACCTGCAGGAGAGCAATGTCAACCTAAAGCTGACCATCGTGGACACTGTCGGGTTTGGAGACCAGATCAACAAAGAAGAAAGGTACTAATTTGTTTGCTTTTTCCGTTTTCTGGGTATGAAAAGAACCAGACTGTCTCTATAGAGTCTACACTATTCGACTGAGTACCCAACACAATACCAAAAATAGCGCAATGTTATTTTACGTCTACATTTGGTCATTTAAAGTGGCAATCTCTTTACTCTTGTACTTTAAATGCCTGCTTTTTCTTCCTGATAATCAAGGGAGTTTGTTCTTGCCCTTTGGCTTGCTGGAGTTAGGGGGGGGGGGCTTAAAATGTATGCCCTTTGAGACTGTAACTGTGATTAAGGGCTATACAAATGAAATTGACTTGATTTGAACCTCGAAGATTTCCTTCATGTCTCTTTGGCGATACCTATGGTGATAAGCAGTAGTTGCAGGTGTGTCGCCACCGACACCCAGTTCATAACATTTATATTATTGCAAATGCAAGGGTCTTCATCAGTGGGCCATAGGCTCAATCACCATTCTGTTACCTCAATCGGTGACAGATATTGACTTAACAGACATTTATTTACATGAAAATCTTCGAGATTATTACTTTAAATAATATATTGAATTAGAAATACAGGTGCTGGGTAAGATTTGAGAGTTGCAAAGAGAGAAATAGCAGAAAAAAGCGGAAGAGAGCAAGTGAAGCTAAAATTAAACTAAAATCTAAATTGGCTCATACAGAGGCAGGTGTAGAACTGGAAACAGATATTCTCACATCACATTTCACTCACGAATAGCTGATGATGTATATGTAATAATGGCTCTTAAATATTTCCTACAGCACCTTTTTACAGATGCCGTTATCTAAATTGACATAAAGTGAGGCTGAGAACATTTAAAGCACACAAGCAAAATTAGAGTAACTACAAAAACATCTGGTGGGAAAAACTGCACCACCAACTTACTAAACAACAACAACTGGACAGAGTGCAGAGCATAGACTGTATAAGGTGTATGTAAAATATAGGTCCAGTATCTATAGGAATCAGAAAGACTTTACTTTTGACTGCACTTTTTTAAATCTTTTGAATTCATCAATGATTAATAACATTGATGTAAATTACTAAGGATTTTGTTTGACCGATGATGCCTCATTTCTGTGGTCTGAAATACAATGACTACAGGGATTGTAAAAAGCTGACATTCTTGGTTGCAAGGCTGCAGTAAGGGCAGAGTTTCTATCTGCGATAGTTAAACATCGCCCCAAAACTGCAAGGCAAGCTAACATGAATCTCCCTGCTTCTGTAACCTGTAATGTGGCAAAGGACGAGACAGCTGAGTTTTTCTGTGATGTATGTATCATAGTTTTGTGTATACTGTGTGCAGCTATAAACCCATTGTGGACTACATCGACACCCAGTTTGAGAATTACCTCCAGGAGGAGTTGAAAATCAGACGCTCCCTGCACAACTACCATGACAGCCAGAATCCACATCTGCCTGTACTTCATAGCCCCCACTGGCCACTCTCTCAAGTCCCTGGATCTGGTGACCATGAAGAAATTGGACAGCAAGGTTAGTTAAGCCCCACGGACCCGGTACCGGGTCCACGAAAAAAAACAATTACCCTGAAATGGTGATAGTTACAAGTGAACAGATATGTGAACAGATTTGAATTGCCCAACTTGCTATCTACCTATGAATACCAACCTCATGCGTTCAAACCTGACAGATGTAGAGCTATTGTTGATTAACTTGGGCATGTCATTTTAGGCGAGGATTACCCCAAAAGGGGCTTGGGGTGTAACAGGTTAATTCATAATTAATTGTACTTATTCTTTTCAAGTAGGTATGGTCCTTTTCGTCGTTCAACTTTTTAAATTCTGTATTTTTTTCCTACGCAGGTGAACATCATCCCTGTCATTGCAAAGGCCGACACAATCTCCAAGAGCGAGTTGCACAAATTCAAGATTAAGATCATGAGTGAACTGGTGAGCAACGGAGTACAGATCTACCAGTTTCCCACGGAGGACGAAGCGGTCACGGAGATCAACTCCACTATGAATGTGAGCATGACGCACACACACACACGCACACGCACACGCACACACACACACACACACTTCACACACACACTTCACACACATTTCCCTTACAAACTATTGTCATGTCACACCCATTTTCCTGTACATACCAGTAAACAACATGTGGAAATCTGTCCTTCCTGAATAATCCCCACAGACACTAGGGGCAGTGAGACCACTTCTATTTTAGTCTTCTGACCAATGAAAACAACATCAAATAATCACATAGGTAAACATGCAGTTCCACCAATTGTGGTACGACCAGTTGTGGTACCATGAAACAATATTATAGGTATCTGAAATACAATACACTGCTATACAATGTATAGCTATATGCAAAGCTAGACACATATGAAATATATTAAATTAAATATATCCATACACATGTTGATGTCCCTGCTGGGTTTAATGTGTATCTGACAAAGTGACTGTCAGTCCGAAAACACAGAAAGCAAGACGGAGGCATGGAGTCAAAGATGAATACTCATTTCACTAGAGTAAGGCAAATATTAACATACAAGCACAAGGCCGTGTATCTCAAGACGGCACACTGGCCTTGTGTCAGAGCTGGGTTTAAATAGGCAACATAAACCATAATGCACAGGTGATTTTAATCCAACAGAGGGAAGAGCAGGAATAGGATGCCTACAGTATACAAATTGTCTTTCAACAGGCTCATCTTCCCTTTGCTGTGATTGGAAGTGTGGAGCAGGTGAAAGTTGGTAACAAGATGATGAGGGCGAGGCTCTATCCTTGGGGATCAGCACAGGGTGAGTCTGTACCACTGTGTTGAAACAAGACTGCTGTTTACAATGAAATACCAATGGCTCTGTGGCACTGTGGATTCAGAGCAATCGGTATATTCACACAATTGTATTTCATTCATTATATAGGATACATTGTGTTAATTCCAAACTGGATGCTTCTTTTCTTTCAGTGGAGAATGAGAGCCACTGTGACTTTGTGAAGCTCAGGGAAATGCTGCTTCGTGTCAACATTGAGGATCTCAGAGAACAAACGCACGCACGCCACTATGAGCTTTACCGTCGCTGCAAGCTGGAGGAAATGGGATTCAAGGACACAGATCCAGACAGCCAGCCCTTCAGGTGAGTTCATGCCCAAGGCAGGGTCGGCGGCTTTGGTGGGAAGACATCCCGAGATTGGAATCACAATGTCTAATGCTTATCTATTGACAGTAGCTGAATGTCTGTCGGTAAAAACCTTTTTGGAGTGTAAACTTGAAGACTGGAAGTGATAAGAGAACTGGAAGAATGATCCTAGTTTGTGTCCCACAGCCTGCAGCAGACGTACGAGACCAAGAGGAAGGAGTTCCTGGTGGAGCTGCAGCGCAAGGAGGAGGAGATGCGACAGATGTTCGTCAACAAAGTGAAGGAGACGGAGGCGGAACTGAAAGAGAAGGAAAGAGAGGTAGGTGCCGTTGGATTGCCACGTCGTTATTGGACTGCCAGAAAACTTGTATTTATTATGCATTATGTTGTACCCGCTACCCCCACCCACCCAACACACACACACACACACACACACACACACACACACACACACACACACACACACACACACACACACACACACACACCCTCTCCAGCTGCACGAGAGGTTTGAGCAGTTGAAGCGGATGCACCACGATGAGAAGAGGAACCTGGAGGAGAAGAGGCGGGAGCTGGAGGAGGAGATGAACTCTTTCAATAGAAGAAAGGTGGCTGCCGAGACGCTCATGGGCCAGGCACTACAGAGCTGCTCCCAGCAGCCCTTCAAGAAGGACAAGGACAAGAAGAAGTAAGTACACGTTGGTGGTGGTGGTGGTGGTGGTGGTGGTGTTGTTGTTGGTGGTGGTGGTAGCAGTTTGAATTACTTCTCAGTAGCGGATCATCAGTGTAGCTGTTCTCTAGTTACTCAACAAAGGCTTCTCAGTTTGCAGCAAACCCACTCCTTAAGTCATGGCTCTGTGCTCTACTGCCTGGTCTGAGTGGAGCTGCAGGAGGAGTAGAAGGAGGACATGACTAATGAGATAGCATTACCATGCCAGGAGCCATGTTGGCTACCACACTGATACTCGGGACAGATGGAGTCAGACGTGGTGTGTCCAGATACTGTAGGGGGGGGTCACAGCCTGCATGATACTGCCTGCTGCCGTGTCTCTGTGTGGTGACCCGGCAGATTGCATCTCAGACAGGGGCACTACTGTTTATATAAGACGAGATGCTACAATACTCATACGTTAATGACAGCGTATATGCGAATATGATTATTACTTGGATGACAATGAGATAATTTAAACATCAAGTGCCCAATATATATATAAATGCATCATACAGATACATATAGCAACATAATCAAGATAATCATTGTGATTGATTTGTGACCAGTTATGGGATAGGTGTTATGCCCTATGGTTTAAGGGATTTTTTTTATTTGTAGTATGTATATTTATAATATTGGTGCTTTGTAAAACATCAACATCCCTATTTGATTACATTCATTTGTTTCGTCATATTTATCAAATCATGTTTTTGCCATTTGTTTTCTGTCCTCTTTTTAGTTAAATTATGGAGCAGTCATCCAGGAAAACCAGGAATTTGTCTTACATCAGTATTGGAAAAGACTTTGATATTTTACCTTACTCAATGACATTGTATGTGTGGACACACATACACTGTGGCAATGTATGTATGTAAGCTAAGAGTGCTATGTTAGCCATAAGCCACTGTGAGCTTATGGATCAAAAAAGGTATGAACAGTGGATTAAATGTGTCCCTAATGCTGACTCTGCTAGATGTGTGAAAACAGAAGCACAGACTGCTATCATAACACCGCTTGTGTTGTTTTATGTTCATGCCGCGAATGTGCAGTTGTCTGCCTTTGGAGATGTTACTCACGATGCAAAGCCCTCACAAAATGACTCTCTTGACTTATAGTTGCCACAACTTGAATCACGCTAGCATTAAAAAGGGTTGGGGTTAACAGAGTTTGTGGTTGTTTATTAATTTATAGATATTTATAATATATAACTCACTATAGTAGTGGAATTATCCCAGTGCCCTAGTAACACAGACTGTGACATAATGACTAATGCACTAGTTGAATTTCTCAACAGCTATTTTACAGTAATACATATTGTAATGTACATAGTTCTAATAATACACTTAATGTGTTTTCTGACCTGATAGTGTTAGAGTAATTTTTGTAAATGTATTGTCTTTTAGAAGGCATGATATGCAAAGCTGTGAGCTGTATCACTGTGATTTAATCATTTACTTTAACACTAGGAGGGAAAAACAAAAACACATGTATTTGCCTTTCCATTCAAATAAAGAATGATTAAACTCAGCCCTGCATCTGTTCATCTCTCAGTTGATTCATTTCTCCATATATCCTCCTAATTTATCCCAAAGAATATCAGACCATCCGTATCAGTCAAACTACATAACCATGCAATTCACGGATACCAAATAGTGGTATCAACATTTCACACGTATGACATAAGCATAACTGGTTTGACTTTGTGTTTCTTCATGTTATTAGATAGGCGAGCTAGCGTAATGCAGTCGTTGTTGATGTCTATTGTTGTAAAAATGGCTGACCTGGCTTTTCTCTTCTTTCATAGCTTCTTTAGTCTTCCATCTGCGTGCTCCTTAACCTCAGGAAGGAATTTGAATTAGAAGACTTTGCACCACATCAAAAGCTTGCAGACTCCTGTGAGGTCTACCTTCACAGTATTCATAAGCAGTGGCTTCAAAGCATGGTTTCTGCATGAACAACCCCCCCCCCTGAAATCAAATCTCAAAAAGATAATTATTGTCATAATAACCATACATTGTTGACTTTTTAGAAATATGTTTATGTTCCCCTTTGTCTGCTCTTTTGACAATTGATCTACACTGTGACAGTATTTGCTCTAGGTAAGAGATCTTTAAATGGTTTGGCTTTAAAGGGTTATTTTCACTTAAGCACTTTAAATTATATTATTTAATATTTAATATTACTACTGAACATAGTGTCGTGTTTCTATGACGATAATAGCCAATTCAATTATGACTGTGTTGAATAGATACTATTTTGGTTTGGCTATGATTTTTATTTCAGATAAACACATTATTTCAGTGAATGGGGACAAAATCTCAGGCTGGTGAAGTCGATTAAAATCAGTATAATTAAAGCAGTGCTTGAAAGTATGTCGTTAGTGGATTTATATATTTTTTTGCTGTAATAAATATCTACATTGAAAACACCTGCTTTACTTGCTTTCTAACTGGCTGGCTGCAGTACTACAACCACTGCCCAACGTCCAGACTCTTCTAGAAGGACAGTGCCACAGTTACACGTTGCATGGGAATGCAAACCAGTCCAATGCAATACCGGTAGTATTTGCAAAAGTAAAACAAACAAAACAAATGAATGAATGATACGTTAAAAACATTAATTAACACTAAAATAATATTAAAAGGACCTCAAGGACACAGACAGCAGACGCGTGAATAACCAACCAACCAATCACCGGCGGCCTACGAGAGCCCGCCTCCTTCTGAAAACGGAACGACGACGCATCTGTCCAATGGGAGTGTAGGGCGTGTGACGTCATCTATTCACAGCCAATCAGGTGGCTCGGTGTTCCGCCGTGGGGTCGGCCTTAGCGTTGCCTTGACGCGTGAAGTGCCCCTTTTCCCCACTGCCTTAAGCCAAGGGTAGGGGGTGTGCATAGGCGCTAACAAATATATGCTTAAAACTTCTTATTGAAACAATATACTGACGCTTTATTATTTAGTTTCACTTCCAAGTGAACCTTTTTGTTTTCAACCACTACAATTTTTATTTTTATCCACCGAACTACAGCCACCTATTTTCCACCAAGGTAAGCAAATCCTCTCACCGTCATGTAACGTTAAAAAAACAGTTTCGCTCGTGCCACAGACGTACCACGTTTAACATTTAACATGTAACATTAGTACACTGTTAATATATTAAACTTACAAAGTATTTATGTATCACCGGACCAGCTGGTAAGGGTGAAACGTACGTTGTGTTTGAGTGGCGATTTCACTAGTCGTGTAGTAGTAGTAGTAGTAGTCTACATATATGGACTAAACCACTTTTCATAAAACATCGTTTAAATATACAATGTGAGTCGAAGTTATTGCCCCTCATAATACAAGTTATTATATTAAATATATTGCTGTTTACAGACTGAGTACGGTAGTTTGTGTAATCTGGCGGACATGTCCCGACATGAAGCAGACGTGCGCTGTTGCCTTGCCCCAGTTAGTGACGCACCAGGCCTAACGCTACCATGAACTGGCACAAAATATAAATATAAATAAAAACCCCAGCTAAATGCTGATCACGATCTCTAAAAGTGGACTTTTTTTTGTTAATTTAACATGGGTTGGGGTGGAAGCTGGCGATCGTTATGTTGCCTGTGTTTTAGCCTGGGAATGTGTCTTCATGAACCGCCACCCCCACCCCCTTCCTTGGTTCAGTCCAGTCCAGTCCGGTTCAGATGACAACTGGCTGGGGATGGCTTTACATATTTGGTCGTATCAGCGGAGAGTCCGTCACATGATATTCACATGATATTATATGATATATAATATGGTTTGTTTAATGTATATTTAAATTGTGATTTGGATCTAGTTTCGCTGTAGTCATACTAGACGTCATGGAAATTAGGGTGTCAATGTGATAACTGATGACTCATGTAGATTGGTTGATTTAGCAACGTATGGGTCATCTTAAACAAGAATTGTCTGCTTAAACGTTTAACAAGGAGCCCAAAAATACACAGAACTAAACTTCATTTTGTAAAATGTTATTTAAATGCCCCATCTCCATCTCCACCTCCCCACAGATGATTGACACAGTGACAGGATCTGGGCCAGTGCCCTTTGCAGTCCAGCTGAAAGCCCTCATCGACCGGGAGGGCCACTACCAGCCCAAGCTGAGCGGTCTGAGACTCATCGAGGGGGCCAACGACAACGGCCTGAGGATGACCGCCAGACTCAGGGAGTTTGAAGTGAAGGACCTCCTCTCTCTGACCCGGTTCTTTGGGTTCTGCTCCGAGACCTTCTCCCTGGCCGTCAGCTTGTTGGATCGCTTCCTCTCTGTGATGAAGGTATAGGACCAAGTGAGGGCTGGGCAATGTCTTGGTATTATATTGATACCGTGATGAGACTAGACTTTGGATATCGTAATATCTTGATATGGCATAGGTGTTATCTTTTCCTGGTTTTAAAGGCTGCATTACAGTAAAGTGATATACTTACTATTGGTTTTCATTTGTCAAGTTTTTAATTCACACGAGGATACAACAATATTTATGTATTGAATTACCAGAAAACATGCTATGTCGTGATGTGTATATATCGTTATCAAGATTAAAATCAATAAATTAAATCATCTATATCGGGATAGAAGATTTTGGCTGGTTTTCTGGCGATAACGCTTTACTTATGGTACGAGTACTTATGATATGAGTTTTAAAGATTGACAACTTTCTCTTGCCGCAGATCCAGCCCAAGCACCTGTCCTGCGTCGGGCTCTGCTGCTTCTACATCGCAGTCAAGTCGTCTGAAGAAGAGAGGAACGTGCCACTGGCCAACGATCTCATCCGCATCACCCAGAATCGCTTCACTGTGTCTGACATGATGAGGATGGAGAAGATCATCATGGAGAAGCTGTACTGGAAGGTGAAGGCTCCTACAGCCCTTCATTTCATCCGCCTCTTCCACGGCCACGTTCAAGCACAGCTCGACGCAGACAGGTAAGGACGTCAACGTCAGCATTCACGAGCAGCACAGACTCGAGACAGAATTTAACTTGATGGTGTCGTACGATTCAAATGTGATCACACAAGTTAGTTCTTGGTATGTTATTCTATGTTAAGTGACAAAATGGATGTTCTTTAACAGCAGGAAGATCCTCAGCCTTGACAGACTGGAGGCCCAGCTTAAAGCTTGTCATTGCTCCTTTATCTTCTCTAAAATAAAGGTGAGTTACTTTATTTCCCTATTGTGTCTTTTGTTTGCTTTAAATGTGTTTTATAATATTTAAAACACCAAATTGTTTGTTGTGGACTATGGTAGCGTAATTCAATCAACACGCTGTTGTTCAGAACTGGCAACTTGATCTCCAGTAATCCAGATTAGAGCCCGACCGATATATCAATTGGACGATATTTTGGTTCCAGAGTTCTCTGTTGGTATCAAAGGGCTGATAGTCTCCTTAACACTAGCACCGCCAGACACTTTAGGGGTCCTATAACCGCCAATTAATGCTATTCTATTGTCTCATGCAAATATGTAAATTTGGCGATGCTCCTGGTTGGTGTTTTTTCATTAAAAAACACCAACAACAACCCAGCTATTGGTTCTCAATCTCAAATGATGGTGCAGATTATTACATTATCACATTTTGTCTAACGAAAGAACGACAATAAGTTTCCTCAGCCTTTATATTTGTCTCTCGATCTCTCTCGTGCGCAGTGTCTTTCAGTTCAACAATTAACACACATCCACACTAACTTATAAAAAGGATAACATTTAGAAACACTAGTATTTTGTTCAAATGAATCGCTTTACATAAATAACATTTCTGATAGTATATGCATATAGCGCACACACAGGACACAACTTTTATAGTTCAACAAAAAGTGTGATTAGTTTCACTTCCATTTCTGATATTTTACACATATGAAAGGATGAATACTGAGGGGTCTACATACTTTAGTGTGATTAGAAGTGATTGTCAGTGAATGTGAATGAATATTGGCGTGCAAATTAGTTTCTATGTCCCATTCATTGTCTCGTATTATAAAGAGAAAAGAAAGTCCAACATGGCGTTGAAACTCTTGTCCTTATATAATATATCCTGTCCGTGTTATTATAATATATCCATGGACTGTAACTTCTTCAATCCTGTCCGTTTTAGTATAATATAGCCATGGTCTGTAATAGTTGCTAATGGAGATTGTGCCAGGTCCCGTTTCCACATCAGCCGGTGGCTTTGTATCGTATAATGGACTGGTCTGTACCATCTTCTGTAGCTGCAGCAGACATTGTAGTCCTCGTCTTCACAGTATAAATGTCAGACCATAATCTTTGTTAGCCTGCTGTGGTTCGGTTTTGCTAATACTACATGAAACTAATGTAAACTCTGAAAATTGTAGTTTAGTAACGGCAATACTGCATAAATAAACATCGCCATGAACGTATTTGCAAACTTCCGTGCTGCATGTATACAAGCATTGCCATTTTATGCATTGAATTAGACACTGAAAGTGCACAAACTCTAAAAATGGTGGTTCAGTCTAGTGATTTGTCTTTGTTACTTGAATGACGGACGCTAAACGGCAGGACTCTGTTACACATTTGCCTGCTGCTGTTTACGGTGTCACACCAGGACATTCTAAGGAATGAAAATGGGCGTACTTTGACCCACAGAAAGCATTACATTTGTAGGCTTTTTTAGACAACCATTAAAATACCAAACCATTAAAATATCGAAAATCGGTGGAACGTTCCTTTGAGTTGCAGTTAAAGGATTTGTCCGGTTTGCTAAGACCCCAGGTTAATTGTTGACATTGTCTATGTCGAGATTTAAATCGGCCATGATTTTTGTTCAACTCGCCCGTATACGTGCATTTCGCTGTATCATTGTGTTGTCCGACACAAGTAAGTGCATACGAACTGCCCTGGCTAGGCCCACAAACGAACCAATCCACAAGTTTTGCTTATGTGTTTACACGCCACTGCACACACTGACGGGACTTGGAGACTGAGAGGCGTGGATAACTTCACTCCGTCTACATTTTCTGAATGTATGCCCTATGTAATCTGGTTCAACAGATGTTCCACTGTTGAACTCCCTTAACTTTTGTGTTTGTGTTTTAGTTGCATTGAATGAGGACTAAAAACATATTTGTCCTTTTTTTTTTTTTGCAGCCATCTCTGCTGGCTCTGGCTCTGATGTGTCTCGAAGCGCAAGAACAACATGACGCTGACCATGCTGAAAAAATATCAGAGGCTCTGCAGAGTCTACAGCAACAACTGAGTGTGAGTAAACAGTATCACTTTACTCTTGGGCAATGGGTTGTTGCCCAAGAGTTGCTTACACACTCAAAAACCACAGGGTGGGTTGTGTCACTGTTGGAGACCAGGATCATTGTAATACTGCTTACTTGAACAAGGGATTTGATTCATTGTTAACCGCAAATTATGCAGAGAAAAACATATCTAAGCTTGGAAGGAGCTTAGCTTTTATCGGGGTACATTAAAATGGTGCTGACAACCTTTTTTTTTCACCTCATTTTCCTCTCCTGCAGGTCAGAGATGGCGACCTGATTTGTGTGCGGGAGGTGGTTGGAAAATGCTTGGTTGAGTACGCCTCCACCAAGTGCTCCAAGCCCAACAGCCAGAGGCTCCATTGGATCATCTCAGGAAGAACACAGCGCCAGCTGAAGCCGAGCTACTACAAGATCGCTCATCTTCCCACCATACCAGAGACCGCATGCTGAGACATGAGGATGCTGTGGTGGGAGACCTCCTAATTCGACTCTGATCTCCACCAAAAGAAAAATGGTTGAAATATACCTGTAACATGGTTGCCCACCCCCCCCCCCCCCCCCCCATTTCCCTTACAGAACTTCATTATTGATGATGCAGTTCTTTAAGGAAAATGCACTTTTTGTTTTTGTCAAGCGCCACGTATTGCATCTTTCTCCAGTGACGGAAAGTAATGTGCAGTCATGTGAAATTCACCTAGTGCCATCTTAGCAAGGTTTTTCTTTTCCCTGACTAAAATGCTTTCACAAGTGTACAGTATGTTTTGAATCTGTGCTGAGATGCTTTTATTCTCTGGAACAGGTTGCTGGTTTCAAGCAACAAAGTATAGAACCGCCTAGGTCCTCAGTCCACCATGTGGAAGAGGAGGGAGAAGGGTTTTGTGAAAAGCAAAAAACGGAAACCAAGAAATCAGGCCCAAAACCCTTAACTCTCACCCTAGGTTGCTCGGCTGTCCTTAATGCACACTCCTACCCAAGGTGACGGAAACTTTGAATTTTGTTTTGGAAACGGCGAGGCCACTTTGGTTTTTCCAAGTGAAGCTATTACGCGTGATCCTGGCATGTATCGGCTATCTCATCCGATGGCCTTGCTCTTTAAGATGAGATGTTGTCCTTATATATCAATGGTTACAGATGTCAATAATTTGGAACAAAATTTTAGTTTGGACATGATTTTGATTGATTTTAATTTGTGAAAAACAAAATGAAATCATTTGATTAGATTTATGATTAGAAAATATTTGAAAATAGTTCATCTGGTTAACCCATGTACTTGGACCTTTCAATAAAAACTTATTGAAAAGCATAATAATCGTGCAGTTTTTTTCTTCATTGACAAAAACTCAATTTATTAAAAAACCAGCAGGTGTTATTGCTAATTCAAATAGCAATGAGTTGAACATTGTAAATCCATCCCACAGAAAGACTTGAGTGAGAAGGCGGTGCAATAACATCTGTTGTTGTGATAGCCCGTTGTAGATAAGATGGTACTTTATTAATCCCATTGTACAGGGAAAGTCAACGTGTCCCTGTTTCTCCTTGATAAAAGCAAGTAGATTTTGGCAATGTCTGCAAGATTAGTCAAACAACATCAGTATCAA